>JAANSO010001451.1:0-17014 GCA_036507315.1 Lepidocyrtus fimetarius | reverse complement strand
ATCTCCAGATTCTATCCAGCATCCAAACACTATTCCACTTTTTATGTTTATATCACAGATTGACCAGTAATACAAAATGTCCAAAACTATATCACCGCAGAATGAATGATTTGTCAAAAAATATTATCTAATGCATTTGGCTATAATTTCTTTTCTGATAAGAACGGATGCGGTTCTTCAAGTCAATCTTTCAGTCTGCCGTTATGAATTGAACTCGAGTGACTGGGCTCGACTTTATATTCTGAATTCGAGTCCAGTAATATTCTGAAACAAAGACAATTAATTTTGGGAAGGTTCGATCTTTATCAAAAATAGGGATGAAAATGCATGGAAGGGAAGTGCATGTACCTAATTCTTTCTTGATATCACATAAATGCACCTAAAACCATAAAATGTAGTGGCATAACAAAAACATGTGTATCACAGACCACACACGGAGTTCATCATTCTCAAAACATGTGATTTTAGCAGAGGTGAAAGCAAAGGTAAACTCTACAAGCTTTTGCCAAAAATACATAATGGATAAGAAAGAAAGGTGCTTAAGATGAAGTATGGAAAAGTACCCAAAATTCTCGGACAAAGTCCAAAAGTTATAATCGAAATGGCACCTGTTGTGTGGTGACGTGTACCTGTGTAAATTTTCCGTAGATACTAAAGTAATAATCCAGAGTACAAAGAAATGAAGCAATGAAGCCAATTTTTATTGCCAAGGGAGGAACGTGCACAAATTGAATGTATGAAATGACTAGTTAAAAATTAAGAATGAAGAAAATCATAGACTTTGATAACGTAAAGTTCACCAATTTTGCTATACTCATTTTAATTTAATCACTGAACTATATGAATCGTCAAAATTTACTAAACGTGTAATTTGAAGGGAAGTGCTACAACTTAAACTTTCTTCTTCAATTCAAACTGGTCAAAATTGTGGACTATGTCAGATACTAAAAAGTACTATAAAATTCACAGATAATTTAAATTATTGACAAAATCCTGTAGGTTTTGCTATATGGCGCTTATATGTAATTTTCTATCTTAAAGAAATGGTAATCCAATCTCAGGAAAGAATCATTATGAAACGCTTGGACTAGCCCGGAATTGTTCAGAAAAGGATGTTCGAAATGCTTTCGTATCCCTTTCCAAACTTCACCATCCAGACGTCAACCCTTCGGATCCGAATCAGAACGCAAAGTTTGTTAAAATCAATGAAGCTTATTCAGTATTAAGTCGGCCAGATAAGCGGTCAATTTATGACTCTGACCTTCTCGCCAAAGAGGCAGGATGGAGCCGTGGGAGAGGTTTCAGAGTTGAAACTAGTGCGCCAAGATATGCCTCTTATAATTCTCAAAGCAACTCGTAATTGGCATATTTTTTGCTTTTTCAAATCACGTATTGATTATTTCTTTCTTGAGATAATTATACCTACATGACATATGTTATTTTCTTATAGTTGGACCTTTCAAGATGAGTCATTTTATAGTATGCGAGATAAATCAGGATTTAATAGAAATGCACCCTACTATGGCATCAGAGGAGTCAATCGTGTATCCAATAATAGAATTGCTGCCGGTGCAGTGCTCTTGATGTTATGTGGAGCCATATTACACTACACAGCTTATAAGTAAGTAAAACCAATTAACAATGAAAGTTCAAGAACCGTTTTATAAAAAATTACTTCTATTTTTGTTGGTCTCTTCACAGATACAGTTTAGCTTTCAACGTCAAAAGAATACAGGAACAGAATAATCACTTGTCCACTGAGCTATCTAAAGTGAAACGCTCCGCTGAGAGGAATGGTAATGACGCACAAATCGAAGCTTTTAGAAATCGATTGGGATGGGATGGAAATAACAAATGACCAAGCTACCAAATATTCGGAAACTGACTGAGCTGGCTTTAGTCGCTTTTATTTAATGATCGACGCAGACCAACTATCTGCGACTCAAAATCGAAAGTATTTATAAATAAATCGAAAATATTCTTTTAAATCGGCGTCTTCTATGGAAAGCTCAAAACAATGAGGGTTTTATTTGCTGCAATTAATATTTAACCTAGTACTTACACATATTATTATTGCGTAAAATCAAGGCATTATTGTGAACAATAGTTTTGGCTTTAACACAGCAAAGCAGTACCACAAATATAAGAAAGCCAGATAGTGTAAAAATCATACTAAATTGTTGCGTTACATATTTATAATAGCATTTTAAAAAACTCAAAGACTGTAGCATCAACGATAGTACTGTAGAAGAAGATTGTTTCGCAATCAAGAAAGAAAGATTCGTAGGTAGATAGTGGTACATACGGTGGACAGTACTTTTTTCGACTAACCTAAAACATGACCTGGCATCGGAAATGGGTTTGAAGCGTTTTATTTCCACGAGTGGAGACTTTTTTCCCTATACTTGTCCTTCACCATTTTCATATACTTCTGATCCCGGTATTTCCTGCGGATAAAAAGATGAAACACAACATAAAATCAATCTGTAATTGATAGAAAATTATCATACAGCAAAAGTATTTCAAACTTACTGTTGAGCCACAGCCAAAGTTGTCTGATCGTAGCCAATTGCTCTGTACTGTGAGAGGATTTTATTTCTTCGAATTTCTTTCCTATTTGCAACCAACTGATTGCCGGGTCTCACGTATTGTCTAAATAGCGCAATAATTTAATTAAAATTGAGAAATTGTAATAGCTAGAACAATTTTTTCACTTTTATATACCGCATATTATTTACTTTACCTGTAGTAGACCTTCAAAGCCCTGTGACCTAAAGCCTTTCCAGAAGGTAATACAAGTTGCATTTGCTCATTAAAGTCCAAGACTTCGGGCTGATACAACTCATCTGGATTGACTCCATCCGCGCCCTCAGGATAACTGCTGCTGTAATCGTAGAAATCACTGTATTCAAAGGCAGCGTCAGCATCATGCAACATCTTACAGTGACCTTTATCCCGCATGTGTTGCTAAAATATAAAAAGAAAAAATACGTTCTAAAATTGAAAGACTATACAATACGGTACTAGTAAAAATTCCTGAGCTAAAGTACCTGAACAGCGAGTACATTATAAAAACTTTTCCCTTTCTCATTGCACCACAAGCAAACCATTCCTTCTCCAACTTTACTTCCTAGGTATTCCAAAAGCCCTTCCAAATCATTGCAATATTCCATATCAGGAATGAAGAAAGAATGATGCGCACTCATATGCTCGATATTAGATTCAATGTCTGCGCTTTCGAATAGGAATGAAGAAAGAATGATGCGCACTCATATGCTCGATATTAGATTCAATGTCTGTGCTTTCGAAATTACAAAACAGACAAGTTGTTACAGGAATGGGATCTCCTTCAATTTCTTCCCAATCTGAGTCGCCATCATCATCGTCCAAGTCCATTTCTGCTGCTTCATCCCCTTGCTTTGCTGGAACAGGAGCAGAACCAAGTTTCTGTCCTTTCCCAATGAAAGCAGCTTTCATGATTGGACTACCAATTCCACCTTTCCCTGGAGAAGAAGTGGAGCTCGAAATCTTTCTCTCCGTTGCTGGACTTTTACTTGAACCAGACCCACCTACCTTTGGAATATCTTTAGCAGGCGAGGAACTGGACTTCCCAGGAGCTTGGCTATCCAACAAGGACATCTCCTTCACCATTGCAGAATGCTTTTTTGAAATAATATGTGAATTGAAAGCCTTCTCATTTCCAAATGATTTCTTGCAGATTGTACAATACTGAGTAGTATCCTTATTGGAATCCGCTTGGAGAGCTTCTTGTGCAGCCACCCTTTCCGCAAAGTTTTCAACAGTGACGGGAGGAAGTTGAATTATTTTCCGTTTTAAATTGTAGCGATGCCAGTCAGACTTGTAGTGCTCCCTTTGCAAATCCGAATCACGGAATCCAACACGACACGTGATGCAAGTTAGTAGTCCTGCTGTTCCACCTCCAGAAAGTACTGATGAAGGACTTTCAGGACGGCTGCTACTTTGCGGTATTATGTCCGCTGCCATTTTAATCTGAAATTAAAAATGAACAAATTATTTTAATAAAAATGTCAGTAACTCGAGATTCACAAGTAAAGTAAAGGTTTTTATAAAGCTCACCTGTATGTTTCTTCTTTTAAGCAATTTGAGTCAATATTACGAGTGATTAACTAATTAAAAGTTGGAACTGCAATTAAAATTAAAATTATTTCTTTCTCGATTTCCTTCTCGTCCAAGAAGGTTTTTAAGCACATGTGAGTGAACTAGAGCTATGCAAAAGTCATTGTAAAAACGTGTGATTTTGAACGGAGTGGGGAGAACAGATGAAGAGCTGGCCAAGTGGGTCAGATGGGCTGGGATGAGAGCGGAGGCGGGAAACAAGTTCTATGCGGGCCAAAAGTCCCACAAAAACACACAAAAAAGTGCACTTTCCTATCTCCTTTCATTAACGTGTGCAATTTAATTAACTTGATCTCTTATTTTTAATTAATTTTAATTAATTACTATTATAATAATTGTGGAACACATTGATTTACTTGGTCAAGGATAATAAAGGAAGTTTCTCTGCTAATCAAACTTGCCATTGCCAATCAAAAGAATTGGACAGGTTCTGGAGTAGGAAGATATTAAATCAGGTTCCAAAATGCCAGGTTCGGATGATATCCAATACTCGGATAGGTACTATGACACGGAGTATGAATACAGGTAAGGTTATATTCTTTTGAAGAGATGTAATAAATCTGTGCCAAACTTTGATTTAAATTGTCTGTTAAAAGGCATGTCATCCTCCCTCCGGATATATCTCTGTCTGGTTCCAAGAACACATCTCCTAACTGAAACAGAATGGAGGAACCTTGGAGTCCAACAGAGCCCTGGATGGATGCACTATATGCTTCATAATCCGGGTATGATATTTGATTTTATGTAAACGATTCTTCCAACTTCAACTTTGATTACAACAAGTATTGTACATAAATTATTTGTAATTTTATAGAACCCCATGTGCTTCTATTCCGAAGGCCTAAACCAAAGGATGAGCCTGTAATTAAGAAAGAACCTGATCAAAATTTGTGTTCTCAGAAGAGCCAACAAAGTCAGGACTCCAGAGTCAAAGCTTCCGACAATGAAAATTCGCAACCAATTAGCACAGTTTCCTCCACCAATGCCGTCCTTTGCGTATAAACTTGGGAATGGGTAATTGGGATTCCATTTGAAGCCCTTAAGTGCTACCGTACAGTTTTTGTATTTATTTTGCTTACTATTTTATTTTGATCGTCTTCACCTGATTGTGTATTTATTATTATTAAATAATTTGATTGGAAGGTTTGTAGATTTGTGGAAGAGACGGGTTTACCATATAAAAATAGTTTTAATTAATCAACTTCTTTTGTCAANTAAAAATAGTTTTAATTAATCAACTTCTTTTGTCAAAGAATCTAATCTAGTTTATTTTGTATTACTTTATTAATCGTAAGTTTTTGTATGATTTGCTTTTATTTTTCATATAACACTTTGTGCTCCAACAGCAGCAATAACAAATAATTACTTTATATGCAGCAAACAATAAATTGATTTTGCATTTTATTTAATTATTAAGTCAGGAGCATGAACTTTATTAGGCGAAACAAGTTTCAAACTAACGTTAATTCTACAGCATTCTTTCTACAAATTCTTTGATCAGCATCAGCAATAAACTTTCATTTAATGTATATCATCACATTGCTTTGTAAAAGTTGTAAGGTTAATCATAAGGCGCAATACGGCCTGGATGTGGCCATGCAGTGTTAGTAGGTGAAACATAGGCTGGAGTCCCTCCAAACAGCTCCATGTGCTCTCGAATAGTTCGAATCTTCAATTTTGGATTGTCCTTGTGGTCCAAAAAGTACTGAATAAGCGTGATTGGAGGCACTACTTTACCAAGGCTCTTGAATCTCTGGATTTTTGCCCGTTCAATTTGCTTCTTTAATTGTGGGGAAGGCTCTTCAGTTGCTTCAGAACTGGGATTGAATTGCTAAAAAATAAGTGTAAGTTGTAAGTGTGCTTGGTATAAAACTTATTCCACTTCTAAATTACTTCCGGAAAGTTTAACCTTACCCCTGGAGCCATCCTATTGTAGGTGAAAACCATGATCATGATTTGTTTCATAAAGTGAAAGTATTTCTCCCGGAAGCCTCCTTCAGGGATGTCATTCATATGCATTCGGTTTGGGAAAACTTTCTCTCCCCTCCATGCTTGAAACTGCCTCTACATTTAAAACAAATCGAAGTTAATTTGCTACAAAGTATGTCAAAAGAGACTTAAATGAGTTTAAAATTAACTTTCGTTAATTAATTAAAAAAAATATTATTCATGTCCCAAATCAAAACTGAAGCCCACAAAAGTTGCATTTCATTGCAAAAAAAGCATCTCTTTGTCTCACATCACATAACTTCTACTACATGATGATAGTGGGGCATTGTGCGAAAAGTGAGGTTTAGTTTAGACGCTCAGCTGCTGTGCATTTAGAACGTATTTTTTACCTGCTTGACTTTAATTATTTAATTAAAAAGTTTGTGGAAGTTTAAATTGATTTAACTGATCATTGAACTATAAAAACTGGAACAGGTGAGTTCGTTTTTTAATTACATAGTATATCAAGGTGTATTGATATGAGTTGGCTACTTATTTATATATTTAATTATCGAAAATAAGTTAATTGAAGCAATTACCTCTTCAATTTTAAATATTCCAAGAACCCAAGACTGAACAGTGTTAAATTTTTGTACTTCACGTCCCGTATACTTTAACGCTTTGTAGTGAAACTTTAAATCCCATTCGTACCCTGAAGGGTCCAAGTCTTTGGCAAGTCGCTGAAGAAATTTCAGTATGTTATCTTCGGAGCCCTTCATGCAGTCAGTAGTTTCAAATTAGAGGAGGACATTGCAAGTTATGGAGCAGATAAGATTGATAAGATGAGTGAGTACCTCAATAACATGAATATAGTAATACTCATAGACACACATGACACCGTTAAGTTGCTCAGTGTATGATTGGACATTAATGAAGTCAATGATTTCCTTGTTGTATTCAATCAAGTGGTTCAAGTTCTCATCGTGGCTTCCCAACAGGAACAGTCGATACAGATTTGTTTTCTAATTACATAATGTAAAATGATTAATTAATGAACTCCAAGCTTGAGCGTTTTTAGTTTAAGATCTTTGGTTAAGCTTACATAATTAGACTTGAGAAAGTTGGACTGAAGAGCTTCATACAAGTTTGGAGGACTTTTCACCCTTTCCGGATCTACTTCAGATTCCGTTTCCAAAGATTTAACAGGATCATTAAAAGGCTCGGACTCTGGAACAGCGTCTGAGCCGTAAATAGTCTTCACCGCTCTTTCCCTTTCTTCGGCAGTCACTGGAATTGGAATTGGCTCGACTAAATTCTCATCTAAATTTAGCCCTCTCAATGCACTTGCCATTTTTACCAAGTCCATTTTCGAATACTCTGTATTTTTCAACTTTGCCATTTCTATAAATCTTTCTGCCTCCTTTTCAGCAGCTTCCTCAGCTTGCTTTCGAGCTTTAAAACGGAGTTCAATCAGATTTAATTTACTGGATTTGATTTAAATGCTTCAATTTTTAATTATGCTTACCATCTTCCTCATCGTCAAGGACAGGATTGACAAAAGTGTACTCATCAAATGATGATCTTCGCTTTCCCTCTTTATCCTGGTTTGAAGGATCAGTCATGTCCACTTTTTCATCATAGTAATCGCTGTCGTCAGTACCTTCAGAGTAGATGCTGACGCGAGGCTCTCCATCCTCACCATCACCAACTTCTGACATCTTTCTTCACTGACGACTGACTTTAAAGATTTTAAACTTAAATGAGTTTTGAAGCTAGATAGTTGGTTTAGTTTAATTTAATCTTGCTTGTGTTTTTAAAATGTATTAAAACTCTCTGCTTGTTTTTTTCAGGAACGACTTTATTGAAGTCGGTATAAAAATCTGGAGTCGAACAAGTAATACCTCTGGAATACCTATTTTCAAGATTTCAATTTGTCGAATTTATTGATTAAACATTGGAAAAGAAATAACAACACAACCATGGAAATGTAAAACTGAGTGGGGTTGCCATCCTTCGATCAAACTTCCAGCTCGCGATTGGACATATGAGGGAGACCCTGTACGAGAGCGTTTTGTAAGTTAGAAATACTAAATCAAGCTTAAAATGTTTCCCCTTAAGAGATTCATCCAAGGGCCCAGCTTACACGATGAAGTCATTTCTTACGAAGAGTCAAAACAGTCAAAACTTCCAAGGCGTGGATCGCTAACAGGAGAAGAAGTGAGCAAACAGTATGAAGAGATCATCAGTCTCCCATCTACAGCATCAACGTCAACCGAAAATAGTAAAGCTCTTGAAAAACAGCAGCAAATTCCTTCATCTTCCAATACCCATGAATCCAAAGGACCAGCTCCGAAACTATCCCAGTTATTGGGTTTTTGCGAAACAAAAAATGCCAACGCTTTGGAGAAGAATTTAAACGAATTCCAAAGTGAAATAAACATTGACGCAAAGGATGACTACGGGTGGACAATGCTGATGTCCGCAAGTTGTGCTGGAGCAATTCACTGTGTGTCTGTGTTGTTACAAAATGGAGCAAATTGGAACTTGGAAGATAAGAAAGGAATGACGGCGTTTCAGATAGCAGAAAGGCAAAGGCACGAAGAAGTTTGCGATTTATTAAGAGAATGGGTTACCTGTTATTTGGAACGATTGGAAAGAGAACCAAACTGTAATGAAATAGGGGCCAGCTCAGTGACTAATCAAAATGTGGATGAAGTACGAAACATAAAACAATTTTGCGAAATCTGCAAATTTTGTTACGAGGAGAGTTCGAAAGATGAACACGAAAAGTCAATTGCTCATTTGGTAAGCACAAGTCAATTTGGAAAGGACAGAACACATTTTTTAATTCCAGAATCGAATAAAGGTTTTCAGTTGATGGTGAAAAGTGGATGGGATAAAGAAAGTGGACTGGGTTCAGAAGGACAAGGGCACAAGTTTCCAGTGAAAACAGTTCTCAAAAGAAATAAGCTGGGCCTTGGAAATGAAAGGGAAAGAAAAGCTGCAAGAATAACTCATTTTGGCCCTTTTGATTCTGCAGCTGTTGAAGACACGAGGACCCAAAGGTTGGAGAGGGACGTTACCTTGAAAAGGAGGGAAGCTACTAAAGCAAAGAATAAAGAGAAAAGGAAAGAAATCAACTTTAGAAGGGAATTCGCCTCCTTGTAAATAGAGGTCAATATGGACGCTTCAAAGATCGTGACCTGTCTGACGGATTTGGAGGAGGCTGCCGAAGATATTCTAACAGATAGACAGACAATCATCGATCTTGATAGAACGAGAAATGGGAACAGAGAAGCTCTACGACATTTGAAAAAGCAGGAAGAAAAGAAGTCGTGGGTAATCATGGGTAGCACTTTCTTCAAGCTGGAAACAGATGCGGTTGAAACTATTCTAAATAAAGGTATTTCTAGTTACTATATACTAATTTGCCCGCACGTCTAATTAGAAATTTAGGGTTGGTTATGTAAAATAATTTAATTTTTTATTGCAGATCAAGAAAGACTTGACAAGGAAATCAATGATCTCAGAGATAATCTGAAAAAGAAAATGGACAAGATTAAGGATCTGGAAGGAAAGCCTGCTTTAAAAGGGTTTAATTTGAAACCATTAAATCGAGATGAAATGTCTGCTATTTACAGAACTATGAATAAGTAATTAAATAAATTATTACACGAATGCAGTGCCTTTTAAAATAAAATACATAATATTAAAAAATTCGTAATTCAAGTTTCATGGTTTAATTACTTTTTTAATTCTCCAATATTATTAATATAGATAGTATAGAGCTGACTTTAACTGATGCTGTCATTCTCTTAGATAAGGTCTAGTTGCGTAAGCCTTCAATGACTTTGGATCATACAACTTTCGAATCTTATTAAACATGTAACGAAAGAAGAACAATAGATTGTCATATTCTCCGTCGTATTTTTCCGAAACGTAACTCTTGTGATAGATGACACACATATAGTAAACAGCTTCAATTGTTGACAAGAAGGTGATGGGATTTCCACGTTGGTAGCGCCAAAACAAAGATTCAATCCCATTCAGTTTGACTCTTGGCAAATCTATTTACAAAATGAAATCGTATTATTGTATACAATAAACCTCATTATAAGTATTTAAAAGCAGGGTATGGGTATTGCTATACATCAATTGTTTTACTTACTGACTAATTTTGGATCATGTCTAATTTTGTGGGTTTGATTCCAAGTAGAATCCACAAATATAATCCGCTTGAACGGCAATGGATCGTCTGGGTTTTCTTTTTTTATTCGCTGAAAAAATTCCGTAGCATCTTCGGCGTCATCGGATGGAAACACCAAAATAGCCTGTACATAGTTAAAAACCAATAATGCGTTAGTTAGATTATCACGTCAATCACACCAATTGTTCCTGGTACAAATAACTAATTTTACCTTTTCATTGTCAGGTAACTCCGGGTAAGTATAAATTTGCACATCCTCTGGGGCAAGAATACACCCATGGATGGCAGTACTTTTACCGTCAATTTCTTGGGGATGCTTAATAATGTCGATTTTGATTGGCAGCTTTAAAATTACAAACAAATGTTTTACTACATTACTAGAGCACTAAAAATTACGTAATATCAATATCGATCTATATTTATTCTACCTTCACATTTGGCAATCGATCAGCAATTGGGGGCATAGGAATGTAGCAAGTGTAGCAGAAAAATTTTCGAGACTTGCAACACTCTGGGCAAGGGCTCCTGCCTTCCAACTCGTCTAGAAAGTCATAGTCGTCTATTTTAAAGTTGAGAAAAGCATTCTTCTTTTTAATTCCTTCGTGGAGTCTGGTATTACTAATTTCAATATCAGAATCCGAATCCATCTTCATAAAATTTTTGCTCTTATCGGTATGGGTAAAGTTGTGTAACTGTACTGAAGTAATTTCCGTTGGACGTACGTATTATTTCAGTCTTGGAGAACAATGAGTCGCTACTATAACTTCGTAAGCTGAATGTCTGTAATTAGCAGCGGCTCTACTAAAGTATTCAGTAGAATTAGAAGCCTTCAATTTGTATGTACAAACTCATTCTGGGGAAAGAAAGAAGAAAATAGTTGATCAACACGTAGAATTTACTTAAATATGCATAGTAGAGCTTTAACATTTTATATGATATTAGTATTTGTAAACTTCTGATAATATTAGCCAATTTTGATGTTGATGGTTCTAACGCGTGCAAACCCCACTGCTTCGGTGTGCTTAGTTTCAAATGTTGCTCAATAATATACGCTTACAACCTATTTTACAATGATTTATGAATTCGTATTGAGATTTATTTACTAAAAGTAAAGTAACAAATAAATACAACAAAAGGAAACTATTGAAATAGCAAGTCTTTTAAATGTGTGANCTAAAAGTAAAGTAACAAATAAATACAACAAAAGGAAACTATTCAAATAGCAAGTCTTTTAAATGTGTGAGTTTTACATTTTTGTGTTTAAATACTTGATAGATTGTTGATGTTTGTATTTTTATACAATAAATATCTACTACATTCCAGCACGTACAATTGGCGGCATTTCTCCTTTCGTTTACTTTAATTAAAGAATTTCAATATCAATACCCAATCCGCTAATGACAGCTATATTTAATAAGATTACACAGGAACCTTTGAAAGGACAACAACCATTTGCGAAACACCTCCATCCATCCAAATAAATGAGTATGGGTGGCATTCTAAACATTAAGTTTGCAAGTTTCATTGTATGACTTCAGTACTTACTACCTGTAGTACTCAATTAGGTGTATTGTATTTATGATTATTTTTATGAACTTTTGGAATCTGAATCTATAACTTCGAAATTTCAATTCAATTTTACAAACTTTAGATCGTTCGTTAAGTTAACGGTTTGGGAATCAAACCATTAAATAATAACTAGTTTTACAAAAATCATTTTGACTACAATCAGTATGACCATTATGGCTCTGAATAGCTAAAACCAAAAAAGACATTTTTATCAATAGATAAAATGTTCTAATTAATTATATTTTGTTTGACAACTTTGCAAATTGATTCAATTTTCAGAGTTTTCTTTAAAAATATTCGATTGTTTTAGAACCAATACGGAAATATATCTTTTTTAACCTTGAATTAAATATTCACTTTATTACATTTTTCTGTAGCCTAACACTTTTTTAAAGATTGTAGCAGTAACCATATTGTTTTAAAGATTTGAACTATACTTTAAACCGGTGAATAACGAGGAGGAATTGCCAACTTCTTAAATTAATTCTGATGCCCCGAGCGAAACAACAAAGTCACAGTTTTGTACGCGAGGTAAAGAAGACTAGCCATGACCACATAGCGCTCCCGTTCTTTCCGATCCGATGCATCCTCCTCTAGCGCAAGTACACGACGGTTCATGCGACTTAATTGTTCTCTGAGGTGCACCACCTCCTCGCTTACATCCGAGTTTAAGAGTGTCTGATCCATTTTCGATCTGAAAGTTTAGACAAAATGATTTGATATGTATCTCAGAATTAAGACTACGTAGGTTTGCATTTTTTAAGGGTGTGATTATTGCGTTTCTTACTTTCTGGTTATACTTCGGTCTTGGTACATCATAACACTACTATTCCCATTCACCACTCCATCAGTACTACCGAATCTCGCCCTATCATTTTCAACAATTAATGTGTCATCTCCATCTTCAGGATCTGTGGACATGTAGGATTCAGGTCGAGAATTAAGCAACGTTATCTGCCTTGGTGGCGTCTGTGAAAATAAAAATTATTTGCATTATAGGAATACAAAATTCTGCATTTCTCAGGATGTTTCGAAATATTTCGAACTACCTGTATTCGGATAGTTTCCATATCTGGTGGCAATGGCATCGATGTGGATTCCAATTGAAGCTCTCTCGGCAAGGCCTTTGTACCTAAATGCTGATCTTTCCCTGTTCAAGAAAAAACAACACATTTAATTAAAACCTGCCCACCATTTTATAAATGATATTTTTTCTTTACTTACCCGCAACAATTATTCTATCAGGAACCTGCATTGCATACTTATCCGTTGTCGAACCAAATGAGGGTCGACCCCATCCATTATTTAGAGAGGAATCACCCTCCATCTCCCCAGAATCACCTTGTAATACAATTAACAAACATTGACCACTTTGCAGTGAAAGTGAAAGCAGTAAAAGTACATTTTCCAACCTTAATTAATCTCTTTACAACCTTTCAGATTTTCAAACCCTTGCAAAATAATAGAAACTCAACAATACCAATTTATGCAGTGGGGATGCCTGGTGCTAATTTAACTTCATAAGTTCTCTCTTTTATAATTGAAGCTAATTAAGTTAGAGGAAGTTTTCAAAATGCTTTCTTTGCTCTTCTGTATCTACAGGCTAACTAATCTTAAGCAGTTTTAAATGACTAAAAATCTAATTTTAATTTAAAGGTGACTTACCAACTCTAATTTTACGAGGTACTCTCATCTTATTTGAGATTTCAGCAGTGAACGTAGGATCTGCAGCAGTGCCAACAAAGTTCAAATCAGAACCGTTACTACCATACCGCATGGGGGATGAGTCTGTGCTGGACATTTTTTAAAATCACTCTACTTTTCAGTTAAATTATTGCGTAATGCACACTTGCAACTTCAAAATCTAGATAAAAGTGCTTCTAACTGTGATTACTTCGATAAATTGCAAAATTTGCTAATTAAATTTACGTGCGAAATTACACTTCAATGATTTCGCAAAAATCAGGTGTTAGAGAGGAATAGTATCAAACTTTGGTTTAATTTCACACAAACATTTAGCAAATTGCAACACAGTAGTTACATCACAACGGATAAAACTTGTTTGTTATGTTAGTTCAGTGACAAATTATTATGTAAACGCTATTTACTATAGTACTTTATAGTACTTTAGCAAGTTCAATCTGCTATCATCTTCTTAAAACTGTATTTCTTACATCTGGTACTATATCCATCACATAGTTTACGAAATACAAGGACTTTTTAGGACAAAGTCCATCTACAATCTACGCATTTCTCAACTTCACACTCAAACACACTAAAAAATCAATCTAAAACTCATTAAAAACGTACATGTACCAAATTTTCTAGTTGTCATTATAGAAAAATAATGGTTCCACTTTAATTAGCTTGTTTTAATACTTCATTAAGTTAAAGAAAGTTTCCTTATACCACCTCCACCGCACTAAAAAACTACCAAGAATACTATGACTGGCTAAACATAAGCATGGATTCATGCACAAAAGGATTTTGTAAAATGGCACTACCAAAAAGCATATGAAATTGGGTTTTGCAGAAAAAAATGAAATGCATGTCTCTACCGTAGCATGATATAGCGAGCATGGTGAGAGCTTCATGCACAAAAGGATTTTGTAAAATGGCACTATTGACTATGTACCAAAAAGCATATGAAATTGGGTTTTGCAGAAAAAAGTGAAATGCATGTCTCTACCGTAGCATGATATAGCGAGCATGGTGAGAGCTATGGAATTTTTTTGGGAGGGAGAACAAAGGTCGCATCCTTACTTCCGGTTAGAACTCTCTAAGCCCGCTATTAAGACAATGAATCATGTAAAATAAGTAATATCTTGATTATGTTGTTAGACTTAAAGTAAACTTTTATTGGGGCTGAGTGAGACTCAAATAATTTATTACAGGAGAAAACTTTTTTCGCAGTTATTATTTAGTGAACCCAACTAGTAACCATCATTCCAAAATATGAAGGGACTTGATACTCCAAAAAGTTTGCTTTGTAGTTCCAATTTTGATTAATGAGTTCCTCCAACATTCCTTGAATCATGACGAATCCGGTGTAACCACAATGTCCAGCGTCTGCCTCAATTTTCCCAGCATTCTCTAGAATTTCCTTGTCACTGTCTTTTTTGGTGTCTTTGCTCTGATCTATTTTGGCCCAGTTTACTAGGAAGTTGTCAAAAGTTTTGGAAACTGGATTGTGGGGATATGGAGATTTGCTGTCATTTGAATGATAGTGACTCATGTCACCGCTTACCACAACGGCAATCTTTTTGTTTGCAAATTCCTTCCGAAGGAGTGCAGTTTTTACTACGTCACGTCCAAAATTTTGCAAATCGTTTATATTTACGGTTGGACATTGTCCTATGTAAATGACTTCTGGAAGTTGGAAATTTGCTTTGGTTGCGGCTTTCAGGATGAAGTGGAATGGAATTGCTTCTGCCCATAACAAAGGAAGCGTCTCAGCGCCAACTCTGTCAGGTTTTTTGTCTTTTAGAAAGTACATAATTTAATTTTGATTTTTATGAGACCCTTCAATATTCTTACCCGAGATTTAGCAATTCGACGGGATTCTCAGCCCCTTTCAGTTCAGAATAGAGGATTGTAGATAATTCTTTGTTAATTTTCAAAAGATGCTGTGAATTGACTCCATATTCCACCTGCATTTCCAGACATCTATCACAACAAATTGTACCAAATTAGTTTTCAATGACTTTCTCTCATATTTTATATTTAATATGGGGTGCTGTTTGTTTTTTTATGGATTATGGGTAATTTCCCATGGGTTATGAAAAAGAACAAAATAATGTAATGTTGCTTTTATTTAAATTGATTTATTTATTCATTTCAGTGCAAGTATGACATATTCATGCAAAAAATGAAACAATTAAATATTGGTACAACTTTGACTGAATTACATTTGAAAATTGATTAGGTAAATATTAATTATTTTATCAAAAACCAACCCCAATATAACACTTCCTGTACATACAACAGAGACGAATAAATCAAAATGTTCATTCAATTTAGCAGCCACAGGATTTGCCAGAAGTTGCACACTTGCAACTTTCTCCGCAACAGGAACACCCAGAGCCACATTTGCAGTCAGCCCCACAAGCACATCCAGCAGCCTTTTGTCCAGGCTTGCACTGACATCCACTTCCGCATTGGACAACCTCCACATTTGCATCCAGCCCCACAAGGGCAATCTGCTCCCTTTTGGCCAGATTTGCACTTGCATGCCGACCCACACGCACATCCAGAGCATTTGCAGTCATCTCCGCAAGTACATCCAGCTCCCTTCTGTCCCGGTTTGCATTGGCATGCGCTTCCACAGGGGCATCCTCCGCATTTGCAACCCTCCCCGCATGGGCATCCAGCTACTCTTTGCCCAGATTTGCATTTACATGCGCTCCCACAAGGACATCCGCCGCATTTGCATCCTTCTCCGCATGGGCACCCGGCAGCCCGTTCCCCAGATTTGCATTGGCATGCGCTTCCACATGGACACCCACCGCATTTGCAACCCTCCCCGCATGGGCATCCAGCTACTCTTTGCCCAGATTTGCATTTACATGCGCTCCCACAAGGACATCCTCCGCACTTGCAAGCATCGCCACAGGGGCATCCAGCAACTTTCTGTCCAGGCTTGCATTGGCACCCACTGCCACATGGGCACCCGCTGCATTTGCAACCGTCTCCACAGGGGCATCCTGCAGCCTTTTGGCCAGACTTGCACTGACATCCTGCTCCGCATGGACAACCTGCACATTTGCAAGCATCGCCACATGGACATCCAGCTACTTTCTGTCCAGATTTGCATTTGCAGCTTTCCCCGCATGGGCAAGAGCCCTGGCAATTGCAACATTTGCAGTTGTCTCCACAAGTGCAGGCGCTTCCGGATTTACATCCGCAG
Organism: Lepidocyrtus fimetarius; assembly: GCA_036507315.1. Lineage (NCBI taxonomy): Eukaryota > Metazoa > Arthropoda > Collembola > Entomobryomorpha > Entomobryidae > Lepidocyrtus > Lepidocyrtus fimetarius. The sequence continues at coordinate 245 of JAANSO010001451.1, read as the reverse complement.
CAAGTGCAGTTGCCAGCACAAGAACAATTCTTTGGATCTACAAAGGACAAATAGGAGAAAGTCTATTAGATTTTTGGTTTCCCGTTATATGGAATTTAATAGTATAACAAAATAATTAAATCGCTTTTACTTACTCGGCATATTGAAGATGATTTTTTCTCACTCTCGTTTTAGAAGAACCTCTTCACACAAAATGAAAGTTTTTAAGTCTTGTAAAATGTAATGTAGAACTTTTAGTTTTTTTC
>JAANSO010001450.1:0-17016 GCA_036507315.1 Lepidocyrtus fimetarius | reverse complement strand
CAAAACTTGAAATTGATTTCTTCAAGAAGAAAAACCAGATTTCTAGGCAATTACTTGTTTTTATGCGTGAAGTTAATTTTTGCAAGTGAACGACACTGACTTTCATTCATCTATTTAAAATTTTTACTAGAATTGGGTGCTACGCACTCTCCGCTTTGAGGCTATTAAAGTGGTTACACGCGTGATTAGTGTCTCACCACAGGATGCATTTTGCAGAAATAATTTGAGATGAACTATTCAATTGATAAAAAGTTTGTACAAAAAAGTAGCCGCACTTTAATAAGAAGGGTGAACGCTTTGTCTCCACCTTTTCCAATTTTTTATTAAGAAAAGGTATTTAAAAAGTCATTATCTTGTTAATTATTATAATAATCTAAATTGGCATAACTGGCGGTAGTGTTTGCATCGCCATTAAATGTCGGCTTGAATTTTTCAATTCAAATTAATTTAATCAAGAGAAAATTGAATATTGGGAGATGGATATTTGTAAATTTCGCTGCAATTGAAAAGCTTTCAAAAATTAAATATTTTCATTGCAGGTGACGGACATGGGGATGGGGGTAACTTGGGACAAGGTCGACTCTATTAAAAGCATTTTTGTAAATATTTGAATAGTTTTTATTTTTGAACCATAATAAAACTGCTATTTTACATTTAGGACTTCGAGGAGGATACAAAGAAAGCTTTGGAGGGGGAGGAGGTAAGTCCATCCACCACATTTCAGAAATTGTTTGTTTAGAAGAAGCTGCGGTTATAAACACTTTTCTTATTCTTACAGGGTATCGTCACAATGATTTAGACTTGCATGCACATGCCGAGCACGAAGGCTACGATGGTAAAGTTGAAACTTAACTAGAAATCAAAACCTTGTATTTAAAGCTCACTTGTTATTGTGTGCAAATATTTTTTCACACGCAAAACTTTCCTAAAACATGAATAGTTTATCATTGAGCTATTTATTTAAATTAGGACATAGCGGAGAGAAAGGCTTCAGCCATTCATCAATGGGCTATAATTTGCCTTCAATAAGTTACGACGGTCCCGGTGATTCATATGGGGCGCCTCCGCCGCCACCACCACCACCACCGCATTCAATCCCTTACGATTTACCACATCCAGGGCCACATTCACCGTATGAGCTGCCACCCCCTCCTCCTCCACCACCACCACCATCTCATTACGATTTGACACACGAGTCAATTTATCACGCTCCGGGTCCAAGTTTCGTTGAGAGTTATGAAGCTCCTCATCATCATTCAAGTTATGATGTGTTGGATGATGTGAAGGGAGGAAATAGTTACAGAGCACCTGAAAACCCTTCCTCAAATTATGGTTCTCCTAACAGTAATTATGCAGCTCCTTCTCCCTCAAGTAGTTACGCAGCTCCGTCAGGAGGAGGAAATAACGGTAATAATCAAAATTCTGCAAGCAACAACAATAACAATGGCTACACTGGATCTGGTAATCAAGTCCTTCCTCAAATTATGGTACTCCTAACAGTAATTATGGAGCCCCTTCTCCCTCAAGTAGTTACGCAGCTCCGTCAGGAGGAGGAAATAACGGTAATAATCAAAATTCTGCAAGCAACAACAATAACAATGGCTACACTGGATCTGGAAATCAAGACGCAACGGGTGGACAAGGAGCTACTGGTGGTGGTAGCGGTGGATACTCTACTATCTCAGGAAATGGGGATTTTAGTGTACCTCCGCCATCTCAAAACACGGTACCTGCTTCTGCTCCAGCTCCTGTCAACGCCGGAGTAAGAGACAGTTATTTCCCGCCAGTGAGCAACTCAATATCTGGAAATTCATACAGCGTCCCCAACTCCGGAAACAATAACGCACCCGCATCAAATTCAGCAAGTGGCTATACTGAACCAACTGATGCCTTCCGAGCCCCGGAACCATATCCTTCCAATAATAATAGCCCATCAAGTTCTTATAATTCGCCAAATACACAAAATACTTATCAGCCACCCAACAGTTCGCCAAACCCGTTGACTACATACAATTCTCCGAATCAAGGAAACAATTTCCAAACACCGAAGGATTCTTACAATGCCCCAAGCCCTTTCACTTCGTATAATCAGCCATCTAATTCTTATAATATTCCAATCACAACTGAACCCTCAAATGCGTACAATGCACCCGTATCATCATCAGGCCCTTCAAACTCATACGGAGCACCCAATCAATCCTCTGGACCTTCAAATTCTTACAATGCACCAAGTCACTCAGCAGGTCCTTCAGATTCATATGGACCCCCAGCTCAATCGTCAGGTTCTTCTAATTCCTATGGTGCACCTAGCACAGGCCAATCTACTGGACCTTCAAACTCATACGCAGCACCCTCTCAATCCGGTCCATCTAATTCCTACAGCGTCACCAAGCCAAGGTCCGGCCAATACTTATGGAGCACCTAGTGCATCTTCTGGTCCTTCAAATACATATGGAGCACCCAGCCCATCATCAGGTCCTTCAAATTCCTACGGTCCTCCAAATCAATCATCTGGGCCTTCAAATTCTTACGGTGCCCCAAGCTCGTCTTCAGGACCTTCTAATTCATACGGCGCTCCCAGTCAATCTTCTGGACCGTCAAATTCTTACGGCGCCCCAAGTTCGTCTTCAGGACCTTCTAATTCATACGGTGCTCCAAGTCAATCATCTGGACCCTCCAATTCTTACGGTGCCCCAAGTTCATCCTCGGGTCCGTCAAACTCTTATGGAGTACCTAGTTCCTCGTCATCAGGTCCTTCAAATACTTATGGTCCTCCAAGTCCTTCTAATTCATACAATTTACCAAACAAAGGATCAACGGGTTCGTCAGGTAATAATCTGTATAAATTTTATTCATATGAAAATTATTTATTAGGTGAAAATTAAAGTTTTGTGCAATCACAGGAAGCTCAGGCGGTTATTCTACAGTAGGAGCTGATGGATTATACAGTGTTCCAAGTGGTAGCAGTGGTACCACTGGTTTTGGCGCACCATCGTCAGGATCTTCTTCAACTGGAGGTTATTCTGGCAGTAACTCGATTGCTAATAAGCAAGCAACAGGCTATAGCCAACAAGGAGGACACTCAAAATCAAATAGTGGAAGCGTTGACAATATTATTGTCAAATTTGTCACCAGTGACGGGAAAGGTATTTATAAATTCATGTTTTGAAAGTTTACACCAAACGCACCTAGTTAATTCAATTTATTCTTATTCAGAATACAGGCCACAGGTGAAGTATGGAGCTCCAGACTACAGTAGCAGTTCTGGAGGTAGTCAATCATCAGTCAACGGAGGATATTCAGGCAGTTCCAGTGGTGGATATTCTAATTCCAACAAAGGACGAGGAGCATCTGGAGCCGATGGCTTAGATATTCAAAGTAAATTTTGCACTTACCTATATACTATTTTTTAATTTGTGAAATCTTAATCGGGAAAATTACTTAAATTAGGTTCAATTGGAGGATATAAAGGTGCAAGTGACTTTGGTGACGAAGTATCCTACACATTAGGGGATGGCAAAGAATCGAATTTGGGTGCAGAAATCACCATCACCTACGGCGACTTTCTCGAGTCCTCGGATGAAGGACATGATGGTGGAGACGTAGAAGGGGAAAGTGAAAGTGAAGGATACGACCGGAAAAGGAGAAGGTCGCATTCACACTATTCAGGTCGTCGCATTGAGTCTCACTCTCTGAGATCCCTAGCCGAACAGACAAAAAGCAAAAGTCATTATTACCCTAAGCCAGAATATTTCACTGTTCGAGACCAAATTGGTTAAGAATACTTCAATTCTCTAAACTTTGTATTGTATTCTAGTCATTGGTTTTTGGAAGAAGTGTTTATTGCAATAATAGAATAAGAATATGGTAAGTGAAAGTAGTCTTTTTAATCCTACGTGGATTGAATATTGACTTTCTTATCTCAAATATTACTTGATGATGCCATAATAATTTGTAAAATGTAAATAAATTGTGCATTGGACACAATTTTCTGCCCTTTCTTTGGTGAAGGAGTAACCCTTTCTAGAGATTCCCTTATCATTTACATTACACTTCATGGAACTGTGAAAAGGAATAGAAATAGGTGCAAGTGAAATATTTTTATGCGTGCTTTAATTTTATTTATATGATTTTTAACTGAATAAAATGGGATTTAATAAAAACACAATTAACGCCATTTTCTTCCACCCACTGCATGCTTTTTGCTAAATAAAATACTGGTTCACGTCACGTCTTACAATTAAAATTTTATTGTTTGTTATAATTTCTTCACTGATTTACATTTTTATATTGTAGTCAATTTCTTTTAAGCAGAGAGCATTCATACATAATTAAATACTACTATAATAACTTAATAATCATTTTATAGCTCATTCTAGCATCAACATAAATATCCACTATTTAACTAACCGTAAAAACTCATTCATAGCCTTTTGCTCCAATTTTAAATGACGTTTAATGTCCAAACTGAGATTAGATTTATGGCTTACTTTATGATATTTACATATCAATGTCAACTTTTTTAACAATTTGATAAATATATATATTAAACTAATAACTTGGAATATAAAACATCATTTTCACCCGCAAATGTCCAAAAATTTAATTTCTGAAATAAGAAAGCTTGTAATTCACTGGTCGTCAAAAGGTTTAAAGAGTAACAAAAACAGGGTTTTAAGTAAGAATTAAGTAATTTCTAATAATATCTGTCTAAGGACCTAGCATAAATGCAGTAAAGCAACTTTATCCATATAGTGCCAATATTTTAATCTTAATAAAGATAACGAGAGAGCAGCCTTCAGTCAGAACACAATGCGGACCTTTCGATTCTTCCTTATAGCGTCCAATAAATCAACGTCGGAATGTGCATAAAAATCAGAACAGAAGAGATAAACCTAAACACACTAACCTTCAGTAGAATGAAATGACATTCCATAAAATCCTTACAATATTGCAAATATAACTAATTTTTTGACACAACCTCATTCGCATCATCACCTTTGCAGTTTGCTGCTTCCAATCGCTGAAGCCGGTTTTTAAGAAGATCGCAAAAATTATACCTATTCAATATTATGCTTATAGAGTTTTTAGTTCTTAAGATATCCCGTACAACAATAATAGAAGGTAAACATATAGAGAGCTAAGAAGCTTTTTAATAATCAAATCACACTAGTAATAAGCGTTGTGTGATACAATCCTATCATCTACAGGTTTACATTTAATTTAAAAATCTACTGTTTCATAATTATATATGACTGAAGTCATTCTTATTTCAAAGCTACTTTGTTTATTTGACGGAGGAAGAGACAATTTGTAGGGATAGAGGTTATAGTGGAGCAGGGGAAATAAGATCAGTACATACAATACAGAAATTGTTATATTACTTTCGTTTTAATGCAGAAATAGCATCAAGTGAAATTGTATCGACAATAGAATTGCCCAAGACATACTTTTAGTCTAGCAATTTAATTTTAATATTTTTGAAGTTTTGTTTGAGCAAAACATCTCTATTTTCCTTGTATAGTATTCTTGGTCGTGTTCGACCTAAAAATTTGTGATCGATAATAATATCTGAATATTTTTAATATATTGAAATGCTACACAGAAGCATTAGAGTATATAATATACCTAAAAATTTGTGATCGATAATAATATCTGAATATTTTTAATATATTGAAATGCTACACAGAAGCATTATAGAGTATATAATAGATTATGTCATATTATTGTGTAATTTTTACTTTTTTTATAACGTGTTTCTTAAGAAAGACAATTTCCAATGTATCCCTTAACCTATATGTCTGCTGTCTACTATAAAGTATCATAAATCTTCCACCTTTACGATTTCCCTTCCCTAGACGAGTGACGTCAAATTCTTATTGTTAACTGGCTTAAGGGGACTGAATATAATTTAAGAACGTCAGAAGTAGTGAATGATTATAAAACGTTTTAGTAATATTATTCCGTAACCGTAAATCCTCTTTAAATCACCCCGTGTCTATTTAGCATTAACTAAAGCTTTTAAAGTTTCAAATCTTCCCAGTGATGGACAGCGTTATTCTTGAATTTGTGAAGACTGTTCAGAATGTGGTCATTAATAATTAAAATGTAAGTAATGTACTTACACAAATTATCTTCTTCAAAATTACCTAAATTCTTAAACCGATAAAACACTTTTAAGGCTTTTTATAATTTTTAGTTACAATTAAACGTTATCCTACTAGTTGCACTCATTCACATGAATTCCTTTTAATTTTCACATACCATTAACACATTCACGCATTTAAATTACATGTTAATTTTTTTTGTTAAGTAATAGGAAATGAGAAGCTTAAAAATTAATGATTGAGACTGCTGTTTGTTCCGTTGCATATCTGTTTGTATTATGAACAAGAGCTTGGACACGTATCTGCGATAACAAAATCACGGGGAAATGTCCTTCATATTCTTATTTTTACTGCGTTGTTTGTTGTTGGATTTCAATTTTTTCTACAGTCATTTCTGGATTCATAGCTGCTGCTTCTTGGATTGCCTCAGCCAGAGCCTTGTCGTGATCAATTGGATCCCCATCAGATTGAATAGTTATCTTTTGTTCCACTCGCGTCTCCACAACTCCGTCCTTTTCGGTTTTATACTGCAAATAAAAAATATATAAGCATCAAAACCCTTTGAAATAGAACGATAAGCCTAAAACTGTTGGGGTTATTTTCTCAAATATCTACTGACTGTAACGGTTTCCACAGTTCTCACTTTCGAGCTGATCGTCTGGGAGCTAACGATTTCGCCAGATGCGATATAAGATCCATCATCGGATTGTACTGCAACCTACGCAAATACAAACTATTTACAGACATGCTCTGTAAATGCAGCATTGCAGAATTAAAAGCAAAGTCTTATCGTTTATATACCTTCCGGGTTTCAGTTTGTACAACAGGTACATGGGTTGTAGGCTGCGCCTGTGTTCCAGGAGAATATGTTGATGGGTCATATTTTACACTTTCTGTCTTAACGATGGGGGGTTCACCTACAGAACTCACAGCAGTTTGCTATAAAAAAGGTAAATAATTCAAAGTTAGGAAAACCAATTTGCAGTCTTTGTTCAAGTGCACAGGTACAAAATTGATGTAGTCTAGGGAAAGTACAACGACAGAGAAGACAAAGACAACTGGAAACGAGTTTTTAAACACACAACTTGATTAACTGTTTTTACCCCGTTAGTTAAAGGAACATCATCCACGCAAGTTCCTTCATCGTCAAAGTTGTAGATGTGCTTACTGACTTTATTAGAAGCTTCATTCTGCATGCATGCAAAGTGGTTATGTAGTTGGTTATACGAAGCAAAATAATTAAGCAAATTAGTAATTAGAAAAAGTGCAAGTTATATCCATCACCAATAAAATTATTTTTTTAAAAACTGCATAAGTATTTGTGTTATTTGTATTAGTACTAAATGAAAACGGAAATGTGTACAATAGTTGTAGTAAGAGGTTTGTTAAGAAAGTGTTTTGTTATGTTGCTGCAAAACTTACTCCGTGGTGGTCTGTTGTGGAAACTGTGGCAGTTGCTCGCACTTCCTGCGTAACAACAGTTTGTTCCGTCCTATTTGCCGAAGTTGAGGTTGTGTGAGTAAATGTTTTTTCCTCAATCTATAGGAAAGTCAGTAATGGGATAAGTACAAAATAATAAAAATCAAAAATTAAATCATTCCCAAAACAAGCAACGAGGTTTTTAGTTGGCCGGCAATGAAGCTCATTCAAACATGCTATTTTCGCAACAGCAGAGCATTGAATGGCACTGTCCGCAGCTTTTTGCAATACCTCCATGCTTCACCTTCTTCCGTCTTACAACCTCAAGAATCGTTATGTAATTTACCTGACTTGTCGTAGCATTTTTTTCTTTGTCCTCTACAGAAGTTGCCATTCGTGTTTTTACTTGAGTTGCCTGTATCCTGGGAGTAGAATTTCCTGACCCTTCCTGCGCTTCAGCCTAATTAAGCAGGGATACCAACAAAACGTCAAATGCTTATCTAAAACTAAAACTTGCAATCAACCTGTTAAATTCATTCTCAAACATGCAAACAAATCATTTCTCATGACAAAATTACTCATGCTATTTACAAGGGGAAAGCAAAAACAATTTGCAAACGATTGAAATGAACTTAAAAAAATTAATTTAAAAAAAATAAAATGCTTCTCTCCGGTGCATAACCTAACCTGATTTGTGGTTGTGGATACAGTTATAGCACCACTGCCACCTGGGGTCAAATCTTCAACGCGTTCATGAACATCTTGGCGAATTCCTTCTGAATCTTTTACAACTGTTTGTTTTGTTGTAGTTTTAACAATCTTTGGGGTTACACCAGCAATTTGCGGGGAGGAGGATTCCGTTTGTTTAAAGCTATTTTTCTTTCCTCGCTTCCGTCTTCTACTGCTTCCAATTCTACGCAAATCGCCGGGCTCTTGCAATTCATCAGTACTTGGCACTTTGTTCTCTTCGTAATCAGAGCTAGAAGAGCTATGCAAACTGTCATCTTCCGAATCTGACGAAGAAAGCGTTTCGATTGACACGCCACTTTTACTTTTCTGTTTTTGCAATGAATCTTCTTCAACAATACTTACTCCTGTTGGAGGACTGGCCGTTTGTGAGCTTAAAGTTCCAGGATGAGTTATCATAGATTCTGATTGCTGAAAGGGTCTTACAGGGGTGGCATAGGAAAACGTATCTCCCCTTGATCCTGCAGAATCTCCCTCTGGTACTCAAAGGAGTCGATGTTGAAATAGGACGGGGATTGGGAGATTCTTGAAATAATCTGTTCTGATATCCCATACCACTTTCTGAACCACTACTAGGAGAAACTGGCTTGCTTAAAAAGCTTGTAGTATACCCAGGTTGAGAAAATATCGAAGCTGATCTTCTGCTTGTCGGTGTTTTCCTATCATCCCCACTCAAAGGTGAAACTGCTCCGGAATCTCCTCTATTATATAAGTTTGCTGGGATATCCCCAGGTTTAAAACTGTTGCCTGATACAGAGCTAGCTGCGCTCCAAGGTCTTGGGGCATACAAATGGGGAGAAGGTGTTCTTTGTTCAGGTGGAAGTCTACCTGCTAAAAGATGCGAAGGCATTTCTTGCTGTTGTTGTTGTTGCATTAAGGAATCTGACAAAGTTTTGTTTTCATTTCCAAAGTTTTCAACGTCAAATCCTTTGTCTTTCTCTGGTGTAGTAATAAAGGAACTTGCTGGGGTTGAAGTTTGTACTGGTCCAGAAGCATCACCACTTCCAATGCCCATGTCTTGAATGGCCTTCTTCCTTTTGTCAGCTTCCTCTGCGACTCTTTCCAAATCCCCAGGAGCGTAATTGAATGCCCGTCCTTTGGCTTTCCTTATTCCAGGAGATTTATCATAAGACTCAGGGCTCGAAATGGATTCACTTGTAGGAGACGTGTTTTTCTCATAAGTAAATGCTCCTCCTGGCATTCTTCCAGCCCTTCTTGCCTGATCATCAATAAGTTTTTCATCGTATTCATACTCCTTAATATATTCCATCTGGCCTGGTGAGCCAATAGACCTGTCTTGATCGGCAACTGACGGAGAGCTCAAAGGGCTAAGCGTTTGATCTGGAGAACCTGGCGATAATGACCCATCAGTGGCACTACCATTAACGTGCTTTCTACCAAAGAAGCCGCCACTGAATAATCCACCACTCTACAAATGGAAATAATATAAACAAAAAAATCCATGCAAAACTAAATAAACCAAAGTAATTTAGGCAAAATTATATTATTAAACATATTAAGTAGCAAAAAACGTAAAACTCAACGAGTTGTCAGAATTAGAAATTATAAAGAACATGACAAAGCTACTATTACGCAATTTGATTGATTTTAGCTAATAAAGCTTCAGCTCAATTTTTCCAAGAGACGTGCGAACGGACGGAACTATTTACATTCACTGGCAACCCTTTTATAGTGCTTCAAATACCAGGTTTCAAAATGTTCCCTTTTTGTGTTTATGCTAAAATGCCCCATTTACTGAGTTTGATTTACGTTACCTTTTTCTTTGATGGGGTCACATCCGCAGAGCCATTTGTCATGTCCGCTTTCAAAGCCACAGGTTCCTTTTGTTTCCTCTTCTTCTTTTCTGGAACTTCCTGTGGAAGGTGTTGAGGAGGAGGTGGCAAAACTTCTTGGATTTGCTCTGGAATTCCTTTACCAACATCTTTCTTCTCTTTTGTAAAGTTGATAGGTGGCAAAACTGCCACTCCGCCAATTGGCTTCTGTTAATTTTTATGTGAAAAATAAATCATTATTATTACCACTCGATTCTACATTAATTATTATTTCTACTACGTACAAAAATAGCGACAACCCTTTTTACATTAAAGTTTACAATATTTTAATTGAATTTTACTTGTACTTACAGTTTTGAATAGTTTTCTAAAAACTTTACGCAAAATAAAATCATAATGGAAATCAATGTCACTCAAAATTACATAGCTTACTTGTCAAAATTAATAATTTGTAAAATAAAATCATAAAATCGTAATAAAAAGCACGAGATACAGGAAGCATGAAAGCAACACCCCGCTCAGGTAACTATTAAGAAGGGCAATGACACATTAAAATAATAACGATAAGGAGGGAAAATGTTCTACAGACACATTCACACAATAGGAAAAGGTAAGCATAAGATATGGAGGAAAAGCCATGATCCTAAAGATTTGTAAAAAGCAACTAGAAATTTCAGCAAATGAAAACAAGCGAGAGTCTGTAAACGCCAAGTCGTTATGTTTAGCAAACGTTTACAGTTTAAAAATGATTTTCCAGAAAAATAGATGACGACCAACGGAACGAGTTCTCACGAGACTGGCTTGAAATGTAATAGAGATTTTTTTCAAAAATACATTTGCAGTAGAATATAATATTGAGAAAAAATATATTTCAGTTTAAATTACAAAAAAGATAGCAGATTTCCAAAGAGAATGAGCAATAGAGCCGTTTACGGTTGAGCTTTAGATTTTTTCGAATTTCGTAGTTTCTCATAAAAAATACCTGTAAAAACTCCGTGGTCTCAACACAAATGGATTTGCGAGAGCGAAAAGCTAGCTGAAGTGCATAGGAATTATGACGGTGACTAATAAGGGCAATTGAGGAAGGATCAGTAGTTACCCCCTCACCAGAGGAAGTTTTGTTTTGTTCACACTGACTCAAACTGTTCAAATCATTGAGACAAGCGAGAAGTGTAGAGGAAGCTAGTTCAGGCAAAGACCTAGTAGAAGCTAGTACCTTCGCCCTCACTTGCTCCCTTTGCTCATCAGCACCAGCTCCTGATGAGCATTGCTTGGCTTCCTCGGCCAGTGAGTCGTCATCTTTTGTCTCGTACTCGCCTTCATCCGAACTACTTGTCGAACCCTCCAATGAGCCATACTGTCCAATTACATAAGTATAGGTAGTCATCATGTTTTGGAAATTAGTTGTCATTAAATGTCATAAAAAGTTTAGTTATTTCAAGAATTAAGTTTTTCAAAATATTCATGTAAGTTTATAATATTTAAATACAAAACTGTTTGCTCTACCAATCTTTATATGTATATATTCAACAAAAACTCAAACTAATTCATATTTTACAACTACAGGACAACATTATCTTTGAAACTATACGATAAAGTTCAACAAGAGGTATTTTAATATAACTTTTTGTCAGTTTGTGTATTTTTAATAAAATACTTGACGTAAGAAAGGAGTCGTTTCGATTTTTAAATGTACAAAACTGTGTTTTTCCTGTTATATATTATTGAATGTCGTCAATTGTAGTTACTAGTAAGATGTTTAACAAGTTAATACTAATCTATATTGTGATGTGGGCTAGTAAAAGCAATAAACTCGTGTATTATTGTGTATAAATATTTCCCAAGTAAAGCGTGTTGTTAGTGCGTATAAAAATGTTTGTGTGAATTGCTGCTTCTACCGTTTTATTTTATAGAAATTCCCAAAAATTTGTCGATTAAAATGTGAGCATCATGTTCATTCCATTACGATTCCTGACTTTTTACATTGTTCACATTGAGTACTTTCAACGATGTATAAATACAAACCGAGATTGCATTGCATCTACAGCTTTTTAAAAATTCATCAAAAAGGGCTAAAAAGGGTGTCACATCTAGTCTACTTGTTTATACATAGCTTTGCTGATGCTGGAACAATATCAACACAATTAAAACAAGAACTTTCTCAACATGTCTAAACTTCAAACCGTCAGAAAGGCTCCACCATATTACCTTATCCTTTTTCTTGTCATCCTTGGAAGGATCCGGCGTGTGCGTTCCAGAAGGTACTTGATCGGTTATCTGAGGACGTTTGCTAGCTTCAATATCTTCCATTGAACTGTGTCTTGCACCAAGTGCTGAGGCAAAACATAATTTATAAAATAATATACCTCAATAATATAAGTCAGTTCTAGTAAGTGTTGCTAATGCATCTCTCCTTACCATCCATACTTCTGGATGTGATGTTGCGTCCGCTAAGACTGCGCTCAAATTTAGGAGCAACTCGATCAATCGTGGCATTCTTTGTTTCGTAAAATGTTCTTCCGGAATATCGGAATTTTGAACCAAAACGAGGAAAGAAGCCTGATTTGGTCGGTTGTTCAGGTGCCATTAATCTATATAAACGTGTCATAAAATTGTAAGTCTTAATTGCTTGCTTGTGCTAATATATCTTTGTACTTTTAGATCTTATGTATACCTAAAGAATGTATGATGTTCTACACAAGTTTTCCAGCACAATTTAGCAGATCTTCTATTATTTAATTTAAAGACCACCTGCAATGAATGCATTCAAAAGATGTTTCATTATTCAGTTTATTACGGGAATCAATTTACAATGAAATAATTTGCAGTTGTGCTAACTCACAGTCGGTTCATATTGCTCAAACTCTCCAGGTCTAACTTTTATGTAAAAGTGTTGACGTTTGTAAGAGATTTTCAGAATTTTCGGCCAAGCAAATCTATTGATCCGTAACCTGTACAAAAAATTGATGTAGATATAAATAAATAATATACAAAAGGATGTTAATAATGCAAACAAAACTTTGCAAAATATATACCTGTCTCTGTAAACGGTGAGACCACTAGCACACACGCCCAATTTAATATCCAGGCCATCGGAATCTTTAGCAGGATGAAGACTCACGCCATACATTGCCAACTTCTTTGCATTTTCAAGATAGTTTAACTCTGCTTCTGCTGGCGTCTGACCTCTGTACATGCATCAACCACATCAAAGTTATTTACAAATAATTAAAATTAGTCATGATATTATGTAGGGCAATTACTTGTGGGTCCTATGCAACTCCATAACTTTTGTTTCAAGTTCTGGAGTTTGATTTGGGGCAAATTTAAATTCTCTAAGATAGTGACTTCTGTGCTCGTCGGGATCATAGTCGCCTAATTCCGACTGGACAAGGAAGGAGCCCAACAACGCATGTGTTACGAAGGAACATGGCAGTCTGCAAACATTAAACAAATCCACTTAATTATGTATACAAGGCGGTAGTAAAAAAGTAAAAGAAAAGTTTTATAACGAGCTTACTTTTCGGTAATGAATGTCGTTGCGAACTTGTAGGCAAAGATGGTATCTTGTAATATCTTCATGTAGCTGAGCAGGTTCTGGAGGGTAAAATTTTACCTGGAAGCAAACTTCCCATGGTTCATCTACAAAAAACAATAATTCGATCAGTGTCTTTCGAATATTATTTTGTTACTTGTTAGTTTTAATGTGGTTATTCCTGTCATATACTTACTTTTAATTTGTTTCGACAGCCTTTTGTCACTTTTCGATCCAGACAGTATACCCGTGTCTGTCCGTAAAATTCAGGCCAAAATAATCCCTTTCTATTAGATTGACATAATCGCAGACCTTGTCAAATAAGTCCTGTCCTTTTGCCTTTCTCTGAAATTAAGAAATTAATAATTTAATTAAAGTAAAGCACATTATTTTCAATACATATTGAGCATTTATTTTTCTAAAAAGCTTGTCTTTACTGAAAATACTATCAATTCAATAGTTTGTGCATCAATGCATTTTTTCATTGATAACGTGGTCATTTTATAACAGGCTTTCCTATTTACTTTTTCCCCTACAGACAAAAACAATGTCCAGATGACGCAAGTGAAAGTTTTGTACTCATTCCGACAGTGAATATTCTCTGAGAGAAAGTTAAAGTAGGTTAAGTTACAGATCTTGTTTCCAACATCGGTACACAGCCACTCTTCTCAACAGTGGAGTGGAGTAGAAGGCTACTAAAAGTAAAAATCAATGAAAGCTTCAGGGATGCTGAGTGTTTTTCTCGTCTTCACGTTGCTCATCACCACCGGTAAATTTTCTACCCGCTAGCTTCCCAATTACACGCATGGAATACACATGTGTAATACGCATACTTCCGGATAATATATTAATACAGACCTGTATATGGCAGCAGACATAATAAAATAATAATAAACTAGCTGGTCAAAGCGCAACCAAACGGAATGAATAAATCATCCCCCACAGCCATTGTCAATTAGGTTGCTGGAAGTTTTTCTGAGGATAAACGAGCTAGGCCGAAATTGCAAATGAAGTTGTACTTGTCAACTTGACACTAATAAAAAATAATTGATGAGTCAAAGTATTTTCCCTAATAGACAATAACTTCGTTTAGATAATTTGAAGAATCAATCAAGCAGGTTAGGTAGAAGGCAGGCATGTGTTTCCTGTGCTTTATTCATTAATTTTATTTCCCAATAACATTTTATGCAGAACTAGAAAAAAGGGTGGGTTCAAGACAAGGTACTTCAACCATCTATTTTCCATAATCATACTACAAGCAGAGATACAAAAGAGTAGCGCGTGTACAACTACTTAACGATTTTATCATATTTTACAACCAAAAGTAATATTTTCCTTTGTTACTTAAGAAGAGAACATAACTAGCAAGGGAAACGTTGCCAAGCTTGAAACGGAAGTGGAATAGATAACGAAATACATTTTGCTGTTAGCTCTTTTTTTCTAGGTTTACTCTCCCGTTTTCTATTTGTTCAGAGTAGTGGGAGGAACTTGGAGGAAGCTGAGAAAGTCTCTCTCTCAACTTTCTCTCTCCTACTTTTCATCTCGTGGATCAATATTTCTCTGAGAGAAAAGACTACGCACGTAGTACTACTAAGGATAGTAGAAAGTGAGGAAGTTTCTATAGAGGTTTCCTTTGAAAGCTATCCCCACAAGTAGGCATTCAAAACACTACCACATCACCTACTTTTCCCAAAAACGTGCAAACCCATGGCACACACACGCGCGTATCTGTATTATTATTACCACTTTTGAAAAGGATTTGAAAAGTTGAAGATTCTGAACCAAGTTAAACTGGCCTATTGAAATCCTTTCCGTACATATCCTACTCCCATAAACAGCTTAACGTCTATTTTAATAGACACGCTGAAAAAAACTAAACGGACAATTGTTAAAGTCGACAACATATACATAGTAGCCACCAAAAAGGGTCATAGTATGTATCTCATAACTATTTAATATGTTTTTTTGGAAACAACAAAGACTAGAACTTCATTTGCAGGTCTATACACATATTGGATAATAATGAGTTCTTAAGTGAGTATTGCACACTTTGTGCCATGTTAAACACCTCGAGGATTAAAACTTGCTTTTATTTAACTGCAAAGTTCGTATTTAGGAACTCAGCATTACAATGGAAAAACACGAGAAAAAGGAAAAGAAAGGGGGTGAGAGTGAAAGTCTCACATAATTTCAGCTTACATTTTTTCTGTGAGGACGGCTTTCTTTATCCAACAGAAAACTTTGTACTACTTATTTCAATTTGGGAATTCCCCATGAGAGCCTAGAGCTAGGGTGTAAGTTTTTGCAGACGGTCCGTGTTTCTCTGCACATTTATCTTAAAACACAATACCAACTTTGTATGCCCAGTTGTACTGAATTGCAGCTACTTTTCTACTTGCCAAAAAGGAAAGTAGAAAGAATTGATTCCAAATCAGTCACTAAAAGGGGCGTTACGCAACGTTAGCTTTTGCTTGTACTTGCTACTACCTTTGAGCAAATCTTGATAAAAAAGCAACGGGAAATGGTAGAATTTAGAGTCTTGCTTGAATTTATTTTGGCTTGTAAAAAATCTTTATATTTCAGCCTGTTGTTGTGTGCTACGCGGTTTATGCGTTTTCTGATTTTACCTTTTTTGCTATTGTTCTCTCCAGTCTTTTTTAGAAAAAGCATTACATTTTATTTGAGGACGATAATCATAATTAGGTCAAAATGTCCTGCTAGGTTTCTTCTAACAATTACTACCACTCACCAACCGCACAAAGAACAATTTTTCAAGTTGCAGTCAATACAAGTAAAATAATGACAATGTAGGCATTGTGTGGTGAATTGCTAGTTTCTTCAAGTTTTCAAGAATATGTCTAAAAGATATATATAAATGTTGGATTCTTATACAACTTTCAAGAGTTTATCTATAACTTCCTTGAAACCTGATGAAAATCAATACGATGTCTAGATTTCTTATTCCGCAAAGGTATTTCTGGTACAGAATGTGGTATTTGATATATGTTTAGCCATTTTTTCAACTTTTATTTACTCGTTTTCCCTTTCCTTTCTTCTTCATCTACGGAAAGTGCTGCAAATCCCATTTACAGATTGTTGTCGTTGTGTTGCCGATTTCCAAAACTTTTATTTTTCTTTCTCACATAAAACCAGTACAAAATGCGACAAACATTACCAAAAATCATCAATTTCATACCATTTCACGGAATGAGAACGCCCAGACATAAAAATTCTGTAAATCCTTCTCTCTTGTTTATTTATTCTTTTACCTAGCACGATAATTTTGTTTTTTGTCTAAAGTAAATCGTTTTGCCATGTAGCTGAGAAAGTAAAAGAGCAATCAAATCAAAATTAGGTTAGCAGATGGAAGAAAGCTTAAGCTTTCTTTCACCACGTTTTGCAGAAGTTTACACGA
>JAANSO010001449.1:0-17019 GCA_036507315.1 Lepidocyrtus fimetarius | reverse complement strand
GAATTACTCCAATAGTTAAAATACAAGGCATACCCGGCCAAAAATGCTGTTGCTGCTACTGTTTATAAGATCGCAGAAATCACAGAATTTTGCTACTTCAAACACAGAAATTTTTAAAAAAAATCTCAGAAATTGAGAGGCTCTATACATCATAGTAAAAATGAATTGTTTTTCTGCTAAACAATGCAAAAATTAATCTGCAAACTTTAAGTATTTTCTTTGAGCCACTGTTTGCAATTTTTCTTTTTTTGATAAGCTTAATTCAAACTAAAGTAACTTTAATTGTTCCACTTTATGTAAAATTCAGATTTAAACTTGTTGCAGAAGAGTAAAATTAGTAGCTTGATATGAACAAAGGATGTTATTATGAACTGGAGAATAACGTAATTTCTAAGTTATTTCTCTGGGGCGAAGTGCGATTAGCCGGCTCAATTGAATTCGGCATTGCGAGAAAAGCTGAACAAAGCGGAATAGAGGAGAGTTTTGTGTGTTTTGCGAAGGTTAAGAGGCTCTGTTTATGTAAAAGATGGGGAAGAATAGTGTGGAAATCTCCAGAATGAGCAAGATCATCAAAATTGAATGATGAAAAATTGTGCGACTCTGTGTCTGCTGGAATCGAACAAGTCTTATTCATCAGTTGATTGTTACATCGAGAATAAACGGAACTTGTGTGATTAAAATAATTTAACACAGTTAAATAAATATTTAAATATTAAAACTACTTGGCAGTGTCTCAGTGCTCTGATTTGTACAAGTTGAGGTAAGTATGAACAATTAAAATAAAGTTGGATGGTTAAGTTAGTCACGTTGCAAAAAACTTTAAAAAATAGTTAATCAATGTGTAATTAACTGTATTTTAGATCACGTGGTAAAAAAAGTATTGTCACGCCTATTGATAGTCAGCTGTGGTCTCTTTGACGGGAAGGTTATCTGAATTGGAAGTTGTCGTTCAGTGTTAAAGGATTTAAATAAGGAAAGGGCTTTAACAAGTCTACGTTAAAATGGCTGACCAGGTATAATACTGATTTAGGATTTAATTGTTTTGTTGTTTCAAGGTTTGAAAATATTCTTACTAACGATTGTCAACTGCGTTTGCTTTTGGTTTGTTCAGGTGAATGCGTTGAAAGAGAAAGGAAATACGGCTTTGAATGAAGGAAACTTTTGGGATGCTATAAAGTACTATTCCCAGGCGATTGAAATTGACCCCAATAACCATGTACTGTTTAGTAACAGGTCTGCTGCCCATGCTAAAGCTGGGAATTATGCAGATGCTTTAAAAGATGGAGAAAAGACTGTTGAAATTAAACCGGATTGGGGTACGTAGACAAAGATTGTTTGTGGATTACTATTACTGTTTAATTAAAAATAGGATTTTTCTTTTTGGCAAATGAATTTTTTAGAAAGAATGCTTAAAATAATCATTTTGAATATATTTAGGTAAAGGATATTCTAGAAAAGGAGCAGCACTTGTTTATTTGCAGCGATTTGATGATGCCGTCTCGTGTTATGAAAAGGGTATATCTTTGGATCCAAATAATGCACAACTCAAACAAGGACTTCAGGAAGCAAGGGATGCCAAAGCCCGGCAAATGGGTGGACCTTCTGGTCCAAATCCTATGAATCCATTTTCGGATCCAAGTATTTTTGTTAAACTGAAAAATGATCCGCGAACATCCAAATGGATGGACGACCCAGATTACCTTAGTCTAGTGCGACAACTTCAAACGAATCCGAATGCTTTAGGGTATGATTGATTGTATTTATTTGCATTTATTTATCAATCCTTTAAAAGTGTATCATGAATTTGCAACCTAACATATCTTTGAATTAAATGTAGAAAAATGATCAACGATCCAAGGGTGATGACCACATTGAGCGTTCTATTAGGGATGGAAATGGCTGATGGACCTGAAGAGATGGAGACTGAAGAAGCACCACCAAAGCGAACAACACCACCGCCCGCACCAAAGCCTGCTGAACCAGAACCCCAAATATCCGATGAAAAAAAGGCTGTAAGTATTGCTTATTGTGGAGAATTAATTAAAACAGTCTGTCTGTACACTGAAATATTTTATAATTTTATTTAATGCTGAACAATTTAATAATTACAGGCACTGAAAGAAAAGGAAGCAGGAAATACAGCATACAAAGCCAAAAACTTTGACACTGCAATTGCCCATTACAAAAAGGCGTTAGAAATTGATCCAACCGACATGACTTACCGATTAAACATTGCAGCTGTCCTGTTTGAAACAAAAAAGTATGAAGATTGCGTGAAAGAGTGCTTGGATGCAATTGAATTGGGTCGAGAGAATAGGGCAGACTTTAAGCTTATTGCGAAAGCATTCTTACGAGTTGGAAATTCGTACAAAAAGTTAGGCGATTTCAAGAATGCAAAGATCTTTTATGAAAAGTCCCTCAGTGAGCATAGAACTCCTGAAACAAGATCTTTACTTGCTGATGTTGAAAAGCTTATTAAGGAAGAAGAACGTAAAGCTTACATCAATCCTGAGAAAGCTGAGGAGGAGAAGGAAAAGGGAAATGAATTATTCAAGAAAGGTATATTAAGTATACTAATTTTTTCGATCTATGATTTATTTATAAGTTGTAGTTGTTTATGGTTCGACACATGCTGAAATGAATAACTAAATAAAATGTTAATGATGTATTGTCATACACAGGTGACTATGCTACTGCCATGAAACACTATTCCGAGGCTATTGCAAGGAATCCCGAAGATGCTAAGCTTTACAGCAACAGAGCCGCCTGTTACACAAAGTTAGCTGCTTTTGATCTAGGATTAAAGGATTGTGACAAGTGTCTGCAATTAGATCCAAAATTTAGTAAGTTTACAAAGTTTTAATTCAATTTTATTGTAATAATCATTGTTTAGTTATTAATGAATATCGCTACTTGTGTCAAATAGCTAAAGGCTGGATCAGGAAAGGAAAAATCTTACAGGGGATGCAAGATGCTGGAAAAGCTATGTCTGCCTATCAAAAGGCTTTGGAGTTGGATCCTAACAGTTCTGAAGCTGCTGAAGGTTACCAACAATGTATGACGGCACTTCATTCTAATCCTGAAGAAATGAGAAAGCGAGCAATGGCAGACCCAGAAATTCAAAGCATTCTTGGTGATCCCGCTATGAGAATGATTCTTGAGCAAATGCAGAATGATCCAAGAGCATTGCAAGAGTAAGTACAATCCATATTATGTCATGTCTATTTATATTATTGAAATGTATACATCTGTACAAAATATTTACTAAATTAATTATCTAATGTTTTTTATTTAAAATGCAGCCATCTCAAGAACCCAGAAATAGCACATAAAATCCAGAAGTTGTTGGATAGTGGCTTAATTGCTATTCGTTAAGTAACGAAACTCAACGGATATATTCTTCTACCGATAATGTGAAGTTTTTTAATCGCTAAATCTTATGTTTGAAGATATTACTACTAATAACCATTATTGTAAGAACAAGTTTGTCAGATAAATGATACATTTGGAAGTTCTTGAGCTCTTGTACTTTTGCTTTTACAAACAATGCGTTTAGTCCATTTCCATTAATGTTAGTTAACTCTTCATTATTGTAAGAACAAGTTTGTCAGATAAATGATACATTTGGAAGTTCTTGAGCTCTTGTACTTTTGCTTTTACAAACAATGCGTTTAGTCCATTTCCATTAATGTTAGTTAACTGTAATCTTAATTTCATAATTCAAAGGACAAATTAATTATTTGCTAGCCTGTATGTAAGAAAAGAAAGGTTGGCATTTAAAATTTGTCCAATAGTTTAGTATTATTTTATCGTAGCTCATCATTTTTTTACATAATATCTATGCACTTAACTCAAAATTCTTGCATTTACTTGTGGTCTAGCTTTTAAGGTTATGATTGATATCTCTTCAGTGCTTTATGAAAAATAAGGAATCTACATAAAGTTTATTTCTTTCATTCGTAATTTGTTTTTGTGCCGAATTTTTAACCCAGTAACTGTTAAACAGTATAAAAAGTCCAAAAACAACAAGTCACTCACGCTCACAATTGTTACTGGAAGTCATGATGTTATATTCTAATAAACACCGCTTCCCGTCACATAATTACATTGATTAATGCTTAAAATATGTGTAAACAATATAAATAAAATACAATAAAAATGAACAAATATAAAATACTAAATGGGCAACATTGAATATATAAATATAACTGATTCTCTATGCATCCTTCATATTAACATCATTATTTTCATCGACGCTGGCCGATTGTGGGGATTGGATCTTTCTGACCGTCGGTCTTGCCAGTACATGTTTTGCAGACCACCGTTTATGTGTTCGGTTAAGTTCATGTTGCACAATTAAATCGTTGATCAATCGTTCCTCCCTTTGAATCCTCTTTCTTAGTCGGTTTGGAACATCCGGTATGATCCATCGGAGAAAAAGTATTACCGAAGCTACAACGTTCTGGAAATTAGATAAACAGTTATCATTCTAATCAATTAGTTACCCTAAAATATGTAGTTAATTATTATCCGGCTTTTGAAACCATTGCATTGCGTTCTTTACCTCATATAAGATTACAAATATAACACGTGCCAACCAAATCTGCCAGTGTTCCACTTTGAATTGATATTTGTGAGGAGAATTATAGTCATTTCTATAGGTTGGGAAGCTAAAAATAAGTGAACAAAGTTAATGATTATTTCCATTTTTAATGCCATCAAATTATATGCTCGAAGGAAAATAGTAATTCATGTTTAAAGGACTCTGAATTTTTACTAGCAAATATTTGAATCCCCTCCAGTTCTCCGAAGTACTTCAGGGTCTGGATGTGAAGCCAAATCCTTCGTGTCATAAGTTGTCAATGAATGAAGTAAATAGCCATTCAGTGATCCATAATCAGGATGGCTACGGTCCAGGAGAAAGTAGCGATACATTAGTTTTGGAATGAAATTTGAGGTCATTGCAATTATGCAAGCCTGAACAAAATAAGTTTCCCGTGAAAGTTTTAGATATTTCACATTTACCAATTAAAAGAATAAACTTTTTATACAAATCAATAAAACATTTTTTTACATTTGACAAA
Source organism: Lepidocyrtus fimetarius (assembly GCA_036507315.1). Classification (NCBI taxonomy): domain Eukaryota; kingdom Metazoa; phylum Arthropoda; class Collembola; order Entomobryomorpha; family Entomobryidae; genus Lepidocyrtus; species Lepidocyrtus fimetarius. The sequence continues at coordinate 11,935 of JAANSO010001449.1, read as the reverse complement.
ACAGCTAGCTTTACGATCCCGTCAACGATATCACCCCAAATCCCAATGTCCTTCACACGAATACCAACAGGGCGTCGATAGTGTTTTAGCAATTTCCCAGCATCGATTCTCAATTCGAAAATGTTATTGACTAATGCAAAGAAAGGCGCAAGAGGAAATGCTGATACGAAAATTGTTACAAACCCAAACTGCAAAACTTCAATATAAACAAGGATAATTTGTTTGACATAGATTTTTGTGCATTAATAGGAAAAGAAAGTTCTTCACCTAGTTTTACATAAATGATTATATCAAAGAAACAATTTCGTTCCTCTCCTTACCCATTTCCAAGTACTCATCAGTTAAAGCAAATGTTCCCCATTCCAGTAAATCATAGTCTTTGGCCCATTGCACTTTCTCTTTTGCGGCAGTTTTTCTTGTAGCGTCTGGCCCATTAACTTTTGCTGAAGTAACTTTAAAACGTTTAGAAGCTTTCTTCATAAGACGCTTTATCCATCTGTTGAAAAATATTGAGAAATGATGAACATGGATTAAATACCCAAAGTTGGGGCAAAGTGAGATAATACATTTGCAAAGAAGAGATATTATTTACGGAATGAATGTTTCAACTATCATGCTCTTGGATTGTTTGCCAATCATTATAACAGCAAGCTGAATACATAACTCTGGCATGCAACTGATTCCACACTGCAAAAAATGACAAAAATTAGACAGTTAGCATAATGTATGGAACGACATTTATATTCAATGTAATATTTAGATCCTTTTCACACCTCTTCCTGTCTTAAGGCTCCGAAAAGTTTGTGATAATTATGAGGAGCTCCAGCATACGCTCCTTTGAAGAAAGCTACATAAAATATTGAGCTGTAATTGTTGATAAATTGCAATAAATAGATTTTTAACGTATAGCTAGCTTCAAACTCCGGCTGGGTTCTGGGAAATTCCATTTCTGTTAGTTTAACTGCAATTTTTTCGTATACCTATTTAAAAAATAAAAATAATTTTCATGGATTCTCATGTTGCCCCTTAAAGCCTTATTGATTAAGTATTAACGGAAAACTCACTCTTCCAAAAAGCATAATGAAACTCAAATTAATAAATGCTGCCGTCATGCTAACTGTTATTCCTTCCCATGCAATTCCATCCTTTCCTCTATTCTCTTTATCCTTTGAAAGGAAAATTGTGAACCAAATTCTATACATGATCACACCGGTGAGAACTGCAAATGCCAGTATTACCTACAAATATAGAGATATTATGTAACTTTAGGCAATAATTTGGATTTTTAATTGCATTACTCAATATACATACCAGTAGTAGCACGGCAGAATAACTAACTAAACTAAAAGGTAATCTCTTTCGCCAGAAAGGAATTGACAATTCAAAATCAAATTTTGTTTTTTCTGGGTCATTTTTATCACTCTTTTTTCCACCTTCTTCATCTCCATTTTCCTTTTCATGATGATGATGATGGTGATTAATGGTTCCAGTGGGATAAATTTTCTTCAACTCGGCAACGTATTCAGGTCTAGGATTAAAGTCCTTTTTGAGATCAAAGCTGGACAAATCCCATCGATGAGTTATTCTTGCGGAATAACGTTTCCAGTACTCCAGAAAACAAGCAGCTATTAGCGTAACAAATATAGTCAGAATTTTTGATCATGTATTGAAATGCCAATTAAATCACATTGACCAAAATTCTTTTATCTCAACTTACCCCAAACTGACATAAAAAGTGAATATAGAACTGTTAGATCGTTATCAAACAGAAAGGCAAACTTGGAATAACTACATTTATCATACAATTTCCAATATCCACACCACGAATCACACAAGGGACACATTGTGAGATCCATTGTTCTATTACAAACATCTTGCCTGCGTGAATACAAATGAAATTAGTCATACATTACTGTTTTTTTCAACTTGCAGCATCAATTCACTTTCATTGAAAAATGCAGAGAAAGGTAGAACATGCGTTTTATAAGCATTTGTCATGAACTGTAAAACTTACACAAATTGATCTGTTGAAAATGACGCTATTCCGTATATGAAACAGACAAAACCAAAAATTGCAGCAAATATTAACATTCTTGTGTAATAACCCAACCAAGCAAAATATAGGGCTATGTTCACTCCAAAATAATCTCTGATTGTGTCTAAAGGCTGGTACATTAAAATTGTAGACAGCTTGCCCCAGTTATCCCATAATAACTTTCTTTTAGAACCTTTTGTACTAATGCTTCCCTAAACGGGTAATGCAAAAATATATAACTTAAATTAATTATCAATATTGATTCAACAATAACATTGATTAAATAACTTACGTCATGAAGAGGATAGCCCGCATCGTAAACTCCTTGTTGAATCAAACGCTCATAACCAAAGGCAAACGCGTCCCTTTCCAATTCCTCTCCAGTTTTGTATGCAGTTCTCCGAAGAATGTATTGTACTATTCGAGCTCTTGCAGACATGGGGAAAATCTCATCCATATTTGATTCATCTACATCAAATCTTTGTAGACGCAATGAAAAGACACAAATCAACTTGATTAAATAAAAAATTGCTAGATATTTGGTAGATATTTGGTTGACATTTTGCTTACAGATATTCTCTATCCCTACTATAAATCCCAGTTAACCGCTTAGACTTCTCGGGAAACTGCATAGGATCCAAACGAATCGTAAGCATGCTTACTATACTTCCCCAACAAGTTGTAACAGTATTTGTAAAACTGGTAGATTTCTTAAGGCTACTTATACTCGCTGTAGGACTACTCTTTCTAGAGTCGTCATCATCCTCAATTTTCATTTGCTTCATTGGCAATCTCAATTTTAAAATCTCACTGTATCTCTTAAGGACTTCAAGAGAAGCCCATATTTTCATAACATGAAGTTCAGGAAAGCGTTCATTGTTTTCCCACTGAAGCATAAGCCCTTCCTCTTCTAAATTATACTCGAATATACTTCTCTTCTCGTAAGCATTTTGAGTGATGGCCCCTTTGTTTGAGTTGTTCCAAATTAAAACAAAATCAGGACTTGAGCTTTGAGCTACGGCTTGGAATGAATCGTATTGTTCTTGCTGAGACGATGAAGGTTTCTCAACGCCATTTTCCTCTTCAGCTTTTTCGGTGTCCTGTGGACGAAGAATTTCTACAACTGCCATGGCCATAGTTGTCCAACAGTTGCACTTTCACTATTATATAGTTCTTAGCACACGACTAGAGAGTTGGTCTGTACTTCAGCCAACCCATTTCCCAACTGATGATAGATATTGCGTTACGTTTAGGTAACTTTGCTGAAGGGTTTGTATTCGTTTGTAACTCACAGAAAAAAACTGCTAAACGACAGTTGAGAAATATGTTTGACAGATAGCCTTTTATACTGCAGCGAAAGTCTTTATTTGTAAGCATTATTGCAGAGACAGCTACTAAACATTCTTTTTTATGAATGCTTTCACCAGCCAAAGCTTTGGCAACATAAACCAACTCCAACACACAAGAGACAAATTCTATTTTCCTTTTTATCTTTTGCATAAATTTTCTATGAGGTAAATAATGCAAAAATGCTATTTATTACCAAACTGATGAGTGGATAATGTTTTTTATCTCTTTTTTCTTACGAGTCCTGAAACAGGCTTTTCGTTATTTAAACATTTCACAAATTGAATTCCTTTTCCCAAAAATAAATTATGTTTTTATGAGTGTTTGTTTCTACTTTTCTAGTACCAAAATGATGGTAAATAGTAAATAGAAGAAGAAAATTTGCAAAAAGATCGATAAGCAGTCTTTTATAAAATTCACAGTCTTTAAGCTCTTGTTAGCTTTCTTTTTCCTTAATATTGTATATCATGCAAGGAAATTCTACTTCAGAATTTGTTATGTAATCTACGGAAAGCCAACTTTAAACTAATTTGAATCAATGAACCACGTGAGTATAGGATTTGGGTTCAGGAAACTCTGATACATATTTTCAACTAGCAATTATTCTGCGTATAAGTGACAAGAAAAGTGAAAAACAAGTTGTTTGTTGTACACTCACGTTCCTTTAAAAAGGCATTGTTTTGTAGGAAGTAATAAGTGAAAGTATGACCAAGATATTTTCAATGCGTGTAGGTTTTTCTTTTAGAGAGTTGTACTGGAAGAAGAAAGTGGAGTAAAAGCCAGCAAACTATCCATGGGGTTAATGAACCACACTTTTTTGCTTTCTTCAAGGAACGAGTCATACACACACTTTGAACTAATTTTTCTTCCCCGTAAGAAGCACTTTTTATAGGTATGTAATCTACAATTTATACTTCATATTCGAACATTTAATATTTCGTATGATCCATTATTTCAATTCCTTTTTGGAGCAGAAACAGGATAAAAATAGTAAAAGGGTTTCTTTTTAATTTAAAAAACATTGGCATAAATTATGTCATAAATGCGCCATGCCTTCCTGTTTAGTGGTTTGATTGACATTGACCAATAAACCAATGGCAAACATAGATATATTTAAAAAATCAGACAGAAAGATATTTATAGAAATATTATTATATGAAGAATTCAAATAGACAAAGGTGAGATTGATGTTACGCGTTTACGGTTTACGTTAGGAAAAAATGCAATTTTCTACTTGGCAATCATTATTATATAGCCACTCTATAAATATAGTTCGTGCATGTTCGTATGTAGCATTAAATTCTTTTTGTGTGTAATTGCGGTAAATTATTCTCTATAGAATGGTGCAGACATATTATAGTTTTGAACGATATTGGTATTGATTGTTGTTACCGATTGCCATTTTATCACTACTGTCACCAATGAGTCCACCACAAAATAGCTTTTTCGTTAAAAGGCCTGTATACCTAATCTGTATCTAAAATCTAGTAATACCTATTAATTATTTCGATAAAGCATAAAAATTTCTAGTTCCATTCTAACCATTTTGGAATTTCAAGGTTGTATTTTATATGTTCAGTGATGAGTAAGTATTGCCAAAAATGTGGAGGTGGGAGTTAGCATTTTAGCAAATTTTAGAAAGGCTACCTACAAAGCTATGCAAAGCTATAGGTAAAGTAAAAACTATTTCTTTCTACTGTTATTTTTCAGTTCATGAAATGATATTATACTTTAAATATTAAATTATATGAATAATATGCAAATAAATTATACAAATGATTTCAAATTTTCAATGGCTTAGTAAAAAGTATATTTGTTATTGCTCTTTCACTATTTCTAATGATATATGTATTGCTGACTACCACATCTGACTGACTAACTATCAAATGATTTTTGACTAATTAAAAACATACACGGAAGGAGAATCGAAATACAAAAAACGTTACGTTGCATTATTAGGATTTGTCACAAAAATTACAAGTAAACTTTCGTAAAAGCACAGAAATGGTTTGGTACGATTGAACATATTATATGATTGACAATAACAATATTTTTAAGCAGGAACTCAACACACTTAAAAAGTAGGTGGAACTTATTTAGACTAGTGACGATTAAAATTTTAAAGACGTATCTAAACTTTAATTTATTTGCAGTTAAAACTTAAAAAACTCAACTACTAGTTTCTCGTTTCTCCAGTAGAAACAGTCAGTAATTAATCTGCCCACAAACCAACTAACCCAGGTCATGTGTTTCCTCCTCCACGTCATGAAAAATACTTTGTAAACTGCAAAAATTAAATATATTGACATATAATGCAAGGTTATACTTACACTCACAAAATAAAATATATTTCTTTAAAATACTATATACCATTCTTACCGGTAATAAACTAGAAGCCAACAGCATATATTTAGCTTTCCGATCCAAATTAGGAATAAAATGCACAGCGAAAACTTTATCATTAACCCGAAGTTCTGGCCACGCCTTATAAGACATGCTTCCGGAGGAAGTACCATCAAGATTTAAAAAAGACATTGTCATATCCCCACCCATCAAGCAACTGCAATATGGTAGACAACCTATACTGATTTTTAAAAGCTGTTTCCAATCATCTTCTAGAGTATAACCTCCAAGAAGATTGTGCACTTGACGAAATTTTAATATTCCAGCTCCATCAATTTCACAGTGTTGGTCCTAAACATATAAAAACACCTTAATTATTTTCTTCTTCAGCTAAATAAATACTTTAATTAATTAAAACACTTAATTATAATACACTTACAAAAAATCCGTAGTATTTCAGTCTCAAAACTCCTGAACCTCTACTCCTCAAGTATAAAACAAACTGAAGCGTTCTATTTTTTTCTTGACATCTTCCCAACAAAAATCCCGGATTTCCTTTCCCATCCAAAACTTCGTAAACTTTGACTAATTGGTGAGATTCTGGAACACATCCTAATACAAGCCAAATTAAGAGACTAATTAATACAATTAGTAAATAACTTCATTTTAGTTTGCTTGTACACCTTTTACCTGATGGAATCGTTTGGTCTGTTTCTTTGATTAAAAGTTTATCAGTGTTTACAAAAATGTCTTCTAATTCCTCCACGAAACTATTCACTGCCAATTGGACTGCTACTGGGTTGGAAGCTATTAACAGGAAGAATATATAAAAAGTTACTAATCAACTTAATTATGAATACCAAATTTTAAACAATTTCTGTACCTATTGAAGATGATTGATTTTGTTGAGACTGCATTTGACTGGCATCTCCTAAACCAAGCAATGAACAATCTTCATCTTTTCCATTCATTTTTAAGACTAGATTTACAATAATAACAAGCAAACATAAAAGTTAATTACATAATCAGAAGTAATCTTCGGCTTTAATTCCTGTAGCAAAACAATTAAATAATAGAAACCTACAAACTTTAATAACTCTATAACTTAACAAAAAAGTTAACCCTGCACTGTTCACCTTTTAATTGTCGATCATTCCAAGTCTGCTGGACTTTAATTTGTTATAGAAGAATCATTTAATGAGTAATTAAAGTTATTTAACTAATCATAATTCTTCAAGGGAAATGAAAACAGGTGAATTTTGTTATGTAATATGTGAAATACACACAAAAACATGTAGAAAAGGTTTGTTTATGTTTAGAAAAGGGAAATGTATGGATGGATGGAAAGAAAAGAAAGAGGCTTAAAAATCATTTTTCATGTGCATTTCATTGTGTATGAAGCCTCTTCTATGTAGCCCAATATCTTTTTAACGAACAAAATTCTGCTTTTTTCTTCACAGTTGATTTTTGTTTAGAATTTGGCATGTGTCTTTTGTGCATAAAGTTTGTGGAATTAAATTTAAAAAAAAATTAGTTTTGTCTAAATGACTGTAAATGAAAAATGACGGGTTCTAGAGATAAGCAAAGTTCAAAGGATGGAGGGACAAGAGGACCTTCGTCAAAAGATAAAAAGGAGAATTCTGGGGTTGTCGCTGAAGACTTTATTCAAGTGGAAAGGAGGAAAAGGAAAGATAAGGCGGGAGGGGATGGGAGGAAGTCTAGAGAAAGATCCGCTGCTGATTTAATTCGGGCTCATAGTACGGCCTTGAAAGAGTTAAATAACGAGCTGAGGATTGAGGCGGAACTGGGGGAGAAACCGGACCTGTGGATGATTGCTTTTGATAACCCTTTAGAATTCATTCAATTCTGTAGGAAGAGGTTGGACAATGAAAGGGAGTTGTTGGAAAGGAGTCGACAAACTGAAAATGAGTAAGTGATATTTAAGACAAAAAGGATTTTGTTTATTTTCAATATTTAATATTTTTCATTTTGCAGCATAATTAATCTACTTAAACGATGGACTGATGATACTGATAAACTAGCCAGTGTTTTGGGAGATTTATGTACTGTACAGAATCATAATGATAAGTTGCAAGAGGCGATCTCTGAGGAAAGGACAAATTGTCAGCATCTTGTAGGCTCAAATTATGTGCTTGAGGTCAGGGAAACAAAAATTAGTTCTTTAATTTCAATATAATATTTTAAAACTACTTACTTTTGATTTATTTTTTAGTCGGAAATTAAACTCTTGACGCGAAAGTACCATGCTGCACTAATGCTTGGTAAAGTAGAAGACAGATCAGTAAAGCATTTGTTGGAAAGAAACCCGAAAGCTGTTGCATTAACTGATAAGATGTGTGATCTCAATGAAAAAATTAAAAAATGTAAGCGCTTGTGTTTAATTGAAATGACTTTTTAAGTATTTATATGCGCCGAATATTTTATTAATGAGTAGTTTGAATCTGCTTTAATTTTTTAGGTGACCCCAAACTAAAAGGGGCTGGAGACTGTGCAGATCCATATGTTTTGGCTGAGAAAGTTGAAAAACTGGAAAAGTATATTGAAAATCTTAAGAAACAGCACCGTGAAGAAGTGAATTGTCTTAAGGATTCCATTGGAAAGTACGATATGAAGTATGACGCTCTCAAACTGCATTATAAAGATGCATTGCAACGTAACACTGACGCGTAAGTTTTTAGCTGCAGACTGTATAGTTTCTAGTATTCATTTACTAAATTATTTTTGATTTACAATACATTGAATAAATAGATTCGAAGAAGTTAGAGAGCTACTGTCAGTATCCGTCCGGGAAAACTTAGAATTGCGTGAGGAAATCCTAAAGAGGGATGATAAATTTTTGCAATCGGAAGTGAAGGAAATCAAAAAGTTTAACTGTAAGCATCAGCGTCATCATCTCCGTAGAAAGACAGAGGGAATTGACACAGAGACTCCTAGATTACATGACTGCTGCTGTAAGTGGTGGTGTAAGATAAAAAGATCGACAACAACGATCTGTTCCTTATTTGTATTTTATCTATCATAATGATGTGTGTTTGCTTTTGAAATCGTTCAAATAATAAATTATTTTGTTTTATTTAGATGATGAAGAAAGGATGGATGAGAAAGCGGAGAGAGAACTCAAATTGAAAGTATCACGATTGGAAATTGAGGTGGAGGAAAAATCAAATCTTTTGAAGGATGTGTTGAATAAACTGATGGTTTTTGAACGAACTTGTGCTCGACTAAAGGAAGAGAATGCAGCAATGAAAGCTTCTCATCAGGTTAGCTAAAGTTGAAACAAACAAAAAAGTATTAAATATGAAATAGAATTTAAAATAAGAGTTAATACAATTTTAAAATAAAGTAAGAATTTTGACTCTGCCATATGTTGTAGCACTCGTTAAATGCAGTTCGTGAGAAGAATGAAATACTTCGAAAGCGTTGTGAGAAAACGGATGAGCGTCGAAAATTGGATAACGAAGGATTTCGTGAGGATGTTCGGGAGTTGAGATGTTTGCTGAAGACGTTGGGGAAGAATGTTTCAAAGTGTATTAGATTGTACGGAGACTTGGAGGCTGAGACTGATATTCACCCGGGTATAAGCGAAGAGGAATTTCAAGCAATAGTTGACACTCAAAAGGGAGTTGACAGGGAGAAGAAGGCGTGGCTGCTCAAGACGGATCCGAAATTAGTTCAGAAAGGTATGATTGGTTGGACAGATTTTCTGGAGAATAAATTGGATCGTTTGGAAGACATGTTACAAATTAGTAAATATAAGCAAGGTGTACAAGAACGTGATTAGTATCAAGAAAACTTTACATTAAAACACAAATATTATTATTTTTGATCTAGATATATACCTAGTTTTTAAACTTTTCTATTTTTGTACAATGAATAAAATAAATTATATCAATAAAATGTTGTTTTAAGAAAGTTTGTTGTGGGTACCTGTATATTATTATTTTAAGCCTGCCTGCACACAAATAATGAAATATGTTACAATCATACCGGCCATCTATATGAAAAAAAATTGTCTAGTAATATTTGAATTAAAATAAAGCATAAATTAAATTGCATTTCAAGTCTGTTTGAAGAAGCAAAATATATGTAAATTACGTTTGCCAAAAGTGAATACGTTACGGGAAAGATATTGCTGCCTTTTATGGAAATGGCGTCATTTTCGGTTTGATTAATTATCATTTGGACATTAAACTTGCAATCGTGTTTGTTTTGATCAATAGTAAAGTGGTGGTAGGTTTTTGCCAACCACGTTTTGAATCCTTTAATCTGCAATTTTAAAGTAATTTTGAAGGTTTAAGATAAAAGTATCAGAGTAAAATTATTAGTAGTTTAAAAAAATAATAAAATGTCCGACCACTTGCCCTGTGAGAGATTGAACAGGAAAGCGACAATATTGTGATAGCGCTAGTTGCGAAAAATAAGAGCCTTGCAATTCTCGCCCAATCCTTATCCTTTACGTTGAGTTCGAGAAAACCCTGGTCTAAATTTGTGGAATAATACACAATAGCTTCGGCTAAAAGACAAGTCATTTGGCTTCCAAAGGCTTTGTTCAGCATGTTGGTTAATTGTAAAAGTTGTTTGTATTTGTCAAAAGTAGAGTTCAAATCAATTTCCAATGGACTAATCAATCGTTCCATTGGATTTTCTTGGACCACTATTGCTCCATCTAAATTGGCCATGAATGTGTTCATTGTATCCCATAAAATTAAAGTTGTGACAAGTACGAGCAGATCACAATAAAAGGAGAGCATCTGTCTTTGATAGAAACCTAAAGTGGTCATCAAGGTTAAGAGAAACTGGAGGGTTTTGTGATTTGTTATGTATGTGGAGTCTAGGAAGAAATTAAATTTGGCAGCTTCCCACATTTTATTCCACCAACCATGAATTGTCCAGTGTACAAACCGTGTCAAATTATTATTATGTGGACTTGATAGTTCAGTTTCACCAGTAAATCTAAGGTGTCCTAAGAAGCTCATGATAGCCATTCCAGCGTACAATGCATAGATTAGGTATATGATTAGATGTAGATTATGATTAGTTTTAAATTTTGAATAATTCAGATTGTGAGGAACATTGAAATTTTTTCTACCATGCTGCTGCTGAGAGTAACTTTTAGGGTATAAAAGCAAGTAGTTGATAACATTTGCAAATCTTTGTCGGTGGAGCCAAGCCAATCGGATTAGATTACATTTGGAGACTCCACCCAGAAACGAAGTTACAGCCTTAAAATAAAGCTTTGGATTGTTGGAATGTTTTGGGAAGTTTTGCCGAACATCTCGAGCATACCAAAATACACTCAGAACTGTAAGGGATCCACAAAGGATTTGCTGGGGAAGCCAAGTCGCGATTGATACCATGCTTTGGAATTTTAATGGGTACTTGTTATAATAATATGAACTATGATGAGAAGAGTCTTGCGTAATTAAATTATTTTTAAAATTACTAGTATTGCTGTTATTAAGATGTTTTGAGGCAGGCTTTTTTGCTAATTCAAACTTGAAGGGAAAGCACAAGAGGAAATAGCAAAATTTGGTGTAAATTATTAAGATATTATTGTTTTCTTTCAGTAGTAGAAAGTATTTTTTGGAAAATTCTGACGTCATTTTGAAGTTGTAAAATTGCAAACGCAGCAACAGAAAAAGAGAAAGTGTGCAACCACTGCAACCTTTTTACTCTCAGAATGAGATTTGATTATCTGGAAAATTGTGTCATAATAAAAAATTGTGTTGTCATAATTTAATTCATTATTAGGAAAATGTTTTAAGTGCTTTTAGATAAGATTGCATCTTAATGTAAAATAGAGTATGTACTATAATATTTTAAAGCAACAATAATAATGAGAATGAATTAGAAATATTAACAAATACCTAATAAAAATCAATACACAATTTCGCTGTTCAATTACGTAAAAAGATTTTTTAAAAATCACCTTTCGCTGGTGATAATTTTCTGGAATGATTTTGATTACGTAAACTTTCAAGCCCTTGCCAGTAAAATGCTCATTCAAGTAAAAAAGTACAAGTCCTCTCTTCTGTGATGAAAAATGGTAAAGTCCAATACTTTTTTGAAGAAATTTTACAAGTTGGATAGAGCGAATTTTTCAAAGATCCTCAGGAACAGATGACGACGGTAATGCATTTGTTTATGGAGTAACGAACGCAGCAGAAGCAAAAATCGCAATATAAGTTA
>JAANSO010001448.1:0-17019 GCA_036507315.1 Lepidocyrtus fimetarius | reverse complement strand
GTTTAGTGTGCATAATATAGCAACTGATCTTAAATGATTTTCTAGTCTACCTACCAAAAGTTTTACAATTAATTTCCAATAATTGACCCGTATTTTCTTAACAGGAAACAATGCATCAATTGTAAATACATCTACCCTAAGGGAGCAGGGGGCAGTTCGAGACTCAAAGGTCCTTATCCAGCAGAAATATAGTATTTCACTCTTTCATTGCTGTACAACTACCAACTACGCATGAAGATCAAGTGAGGTGAAACTTTCTCTGAGCCAACCAAGGGGCTCCCATTACATTTGTACGTGAGATTTATTTATATTTAAATTCAAGCTTTTATTAGAATCGATGAGGTTTCTTAATGATTAGAAACACAAATGATGCAATTATAATGAATGAAAGTATAGAAAACCAAGGTGTGTTCGAAAATTGCTTGTGTAAGTAAATTACTTCAAGTTCTTCCCTTTTGGAAGTTCCAAAAGTGTTATGTTTTGGTTATCCTCAGTCATGAGTATAAAGTATCTAGCAATAAAACCTTCATTAAAAGAAATCTATGTACAGCGGTTAAAAATTTGTGGAAAGCTTAAAGTGATCCGAAGTCGAGAATACAAGGCATTATTGTTTATTTAAGGAAAATAAACCCTACAAAAACCTATACAGCGCAGCGGTTGAAAATATTTACTTCAAACGCGTCCAAAAGTGTTATGTTATCATCAATCATGAGTATAGCTATTGTAACAATAATGCCTTAAAGAATCTATACAGCAGTTACAGGGCCTGACACGTGAGACCCTTCCAAACAGTATTATGCTTAAGTGGTTCTCAGTCAAGAATACCAAGCATAAAAGTATATCTAACGAATATAAACCCTTTAAAATCTATACAGCGGTTAAAAATTTGTGTTATGCTTAAGTGATCCTCAGTCGAGAGTTCCAGGCATAAAAGTATAACTAACGAATATAAACCCTTTAAAAATCTATACAGCGGTTAAAATATTTACCTAAAAAGTGTTGTTTTAGTTATCCTCAGTCATATAAGTATATCTAAATAATAAATTCATTGAAAGAAACCTATGCAGCAGTTAAAATAATAAAAAATTATTAAAATCGGGTTTACTCTGACCTTAATTTAAAATGTGTGTTAAAGGTCAAACGTATAATGTTTATTTATTCTAAATGAAGTTACAAGGGGATTGCGAGAAAATTCTCACAAAAACTGTTAAAGGAGTTGTGAAGATGGTTTCAAGATGCCCCAGTATTTTACATTTCAATATCACATCTTTAGGCTTTGTTTATCTCTTACGTATAAAACGATTTGAGTCTAAAGTATTATTATTTTTGTACAATTGCAGGGCCTGACATTTGAGGCCCTTCCAAAAATTTGTGTTATGCTTAATAAATCCTCGGTCGAGAATACCCAAAGCATATAAGTATATCTAAGAAATATAAACCTTAAAAAACCTATACAGCTAGCGAATTGAAGGATTTGAGGTAATACAAGATCCTCTACAAATACAACTTCTTCCTTGGCTCTTAACCTTACATTCATTGTTTGCATTTGTTACTCCTTTAAAAGTGGAGTAAAAAAAATACTATGAAAGCATTTAATTTGATTTAAACTAGTTTGTATTTTAATTACCTTACTTTTTAACTTGCTACCAGTATTTTTTAATTATTTAAAGGGTCTCTAAGGATGCAGGAAAAATCTGGATGAAATTTTGAATGAGAGGAAGTGTACGCCTCGTAACAAGAAAGTAAAACCAACGAGAGGTGGCGGTGGAAAAGGAAACACCAAGATTTTTTTCCGTTCTAGAGCTGGGGGAGCTTAAATATGGATTTATCATTGGACCATGGATTAAAACTGCGCAATATTGCATCGTCAGTTAATATAATTTGAGAATAATAATTTAATTACCGGATTTATTATTCTTCTAATTCATTCTTCATTTTGTAATGATAAGATCTTGAAGGTTTTAAATATACTGTAATGGTTATTCTTATTTTACGTAAAGTTCCAATTCGACAGATTCTATTTGTAAAACATTATTTCGATCGTTAGCTAGCAAGAGCTTCATGGTATTCTTAAAAATATGTCTTTTTATACGAGCAAAGTTTTTTATATTTAATAAATATAGTTCGAAGAAATCTCTACATTCTATGAAGAAAAGTGTTTAAGAATCTGGCATTGATTTTATAAATTGTTGACGTGCAAAATGAAATATTATTATGCTACACCTACCATTTCTAACGACTCATTTTTGGATGATAAGTATCCATTCAGTTATGCAATCAGACATTTTTATTTGTGATATGCAAACTGTACAATAATATGATAAGATTCATTAGAAAATGTTCAGTTAAATAATTTACGAACACTTAAATGCTAACATTCTGCATACTGAATATTTAGTCCAGATTTAAAAATTTTACTTTACATTCCGGTTTATTTATATAAATCAGGTTAAATTACAGTTTGTTATAAATGCATTAAAGTCAATATCAATTTACTTATTAAATTGCAATAATAAGCCGACATATTCAAAAGAACACAATATATCATATTACTAAAAATTAAAATTCATGCACATATTCAAGTTATCATAGAGTACCCTAATTAATTAGTCACTTCGCAAAAATATTTTGAACTAAAATTCGATCTCTATTTAAAATTTACACAGTGAAAGTGTATTCCTATTTATTTATATCGTATTGTATTTGCACTATTTCATTAAAGCATTACGAAGAAAAGTTATATCTAATAAATGCACACGACCGCTTTCTAAAAATAAATGCACAAAACCAGTACGGTTTTTATTTTTAAGTGACGTAGTAAACTAAAAATTACCTGTTCATTTTCATTATCCAGTGTCAATAGGTAACAAACATTCTTATACAAGATTAATTCAAACGATTTGAATAATACGAAGATGTTTTGACCAAGATTATCAAAGAAGGGCTTGCCAAGACTGATTCCACAAGTGTCTGAGTTCATAAGAATCAATGTATATACAACCTAGGTAAATTTAAAACCACATTCCCAATGTAACAACACAAGTTAATATGCCATTAATCAACTTAACTGTTAGTATTTGTTTACTAATAATTACAATCATTAAGGAAAATGAGCTCTACAGTGTACAATAAATTCGCTAACTAAATCACAAGACTCTGAGGTTGAACCCCGTCCATCAGCCATTCCCACGTTAGGAGCATTCCCTCCGGTAATCTCATCATTTTCCACCATAGGCAGAAATAAGTCGACGAATTCGGAAGAGTATGGTGGAGCTACAATGTCCAATACTTCAGTAACAAAGTAACGAATTAAACTAATATCTGTGTCTCCTTTGCTCCAACAATTTCTCATATACTTCACCACCGGAAGAACGTATCCTCTCGTTAGTAAGTTAATCATTCTGTCAATTAACATTTTCTTCACTTCTAGCTGTACAAGGATCTCAAGCTCATCTTGTTTTGATTCGAAAAGGGTAACAATCAAATCAAAGACCTTTTGGTGAAGGAGAACATGACAACTCACGATTTCATCAAGGAGGGCTAAATGTACTGGAGTGTGTTCTGTACTCAGTTTGAAGTAACTTGGTTCCGTTACGATAGAATGAACCCAGCGAATAATGCCCATCGATACACAGGGAGTTCTTATGCATTGGTACAGTGCCTGAAGTTCTGTTACGATCTCGTTAGTTCCTTTGTTGTAGCATATCTGATGAACTTTCTCGATAGCTTGAATTGTTGGCTTCAACTCATCCTGTTTCACACTGATTCGCATGCCCCTCTTCCAAATCTCGTAAACTGATGAAGCATACGCAAGAAGGTATACGTACTTTGACTTGTGTTCAGGGTTTAGTTTTGAGCCTGGCTTGAATAACGCGTCAATGAGTAATTCCAAGAACTGCGGAGCTCGTATAAGTTCCACAGGTGGTGGCATTATATCTACTGAGCCTGTTACACCAGAATAGGCTTTGAAAAGGGCGTTAATATCTGCTGGATTCAAGGCGTTCTTGCTTAACATGGAACTCAAAACATGAGTTTCATTAGGATAAGAGTGATTAAATCCTGACAGACCCATGTAGAGAGGAGTTACATCGTGAGATTGTTCCCTAGCTGTTCGCACGATTTCTTGAGTGAGACGTTTTAAAATTAATTGATTTGGACACTGCGACTGCATTAAAACGTGAAATAGAACACATGAGTAGACCAATGTGTGTTCTGAATGACATATCATTTGCTAGGAGAAACAAAAAAATCAAATTTCAAATTAATTATAAAGGTTTGTGCATCAAATAAAAGTTTATGCTAAAAAAGCTTTTTTAATTACCGAAGTATCATTAACCAATCTGGTAACATCGTCTTCATTTGAGTGGAGGATTTTGCAAACGCTCGTTTTCAAAATTCTACTGAACACTTCTATTTGCTGAGCAGCCGTTGAAATGCTGGTTATTTCTCCTTGGAAGCCAGCATCTGAAATCAGTTTAATCGTGAAATTTAACATAAGACAATCTGGATACTCATTAGCCAAACGGTAAATAAGTGAACGCCAGGTGGGATGTTCAATCATATCAGTAAGCCAAGCAGGTGTTTCTCCCTCCTCTGTAAAAATACTATCAGCCTTTTTAGGATCAAAAGTCTTTAGAATCATTTCCTGCAAAGACGATTCCACCATTTGCCGCACTTCGTTGATATTTGCACCTTTAAAAACGTAAAAGTATACAATCAACAAACTTGTGTCCAATTGTTACTTTAAAAATGCTACTTACTTAAATAATACAAGGTATAATACCAGCAGAAATGATCCATTCAGCCATCAAGTTGGCCATTTGAGCAAAGGCACAATAATTTGAACTAAGTAAGTCAATAACTTGCTCCGGATTTCCACCAGATTGAAAATATCGCTTCAATTGGTTAAAAATCCCTGGCTCCATGATATAATCTGGTCTGGCAAACTTTGACAAGCAATCTGCTTGGATTTCCTGAGGATTTAAAAGAGTCATTTGATCGTCCAGAGGAGGAGGTTCTTCTGATGGGACAGGATGTGCTTGATTATTTGGTTCTGCTGGGCCTGGAGGACCAGGCAGCGGTCCCAACGGCGGTGGGCCATGAGGTCCTGCTCCAGGCGGAAGACCGTAGAGTGGAGGTTGAGGTGGCGGTGGGCCCCCTGCATAAGCATCATACGGTGCCGGGGAAGCGGACCAATTATACGGACCGTGATGGTGTTGAAGTGGAGCTCCTGTCGAATCCCCGTAGTAATCCATATTTATTTATTTATTTGAACATACAAGAGGTAACCCTTGGCAAGGTAGTTAAACCTCAATCAGTTGAGGACAACCTTAAAACAAACAAAATGATTTTAAATTAAAAACTGTCGTTCATCAATATTACTGACATCAAAAGGGTATCCCTGTGTACCTTCAAATCCTGCTATAAGTCACCATTTAATTTATTACTCATTCCATCAACATAAATCCAGTTTTGGCCACAAAACATTTATTTCACAGAAACAAACCACTTAATATTAAATACCGGATACTATTCTTCTTAATATCCTTCAACCTTGACATTTATTTAACCATCACTCACTCTGGTATTTTAAAATAATTCAATTTAACTTAATTAACAAAGTATTAATAATTTCGTAATTAAATATCATTTTTATCTCCGAAACAAGATTTAATTAATCAGCAGGTTTTTATGTAAACATTTTTTGTTTTGATGTTTTTATGAAGCCTTTTTTTCTCCATGCATCTATTTTCTCCTGCTTTTCCCTCTTCTCATTGCATAACAATTCAACACCTACAAATGTTCTCATAATGCCCAAGTCTATCTGTACACAATTTTGAACTTGCCGTCGCGGGAAACGGAGTAAAAAATCCTCAAAAACTCGAGCGCAGTTTTTTGCAGCTAAAATAAAAACCACGTTCAAAACCGCTGCATTTTTTACTGCATTCCTTTTCTTTCTTGCCCATCCACTCCCTTTTTATTTAAAAGTTAATGCAACTCTTTATTTTTATGTTTTAATTATAATTAAATTGTTAGTTAAGGACTTGTTTTTTAATCTTAACTTGAATTCTGGAGCTGTCACTTACTTTTAAAGGGAAATATACCCGGTTTAAAGTAGTTTCTCTGTGTTTGCTACATTTTTTAAATTTCTGCGCTCATAATTACATAACATTACTTCAGACAGGTTAAAGTGGAAGTGGGTGTGGTCAACCTCAAAGGGTTGAAGGCATGTCTTATGGACGACATGTTGAAGTAGTTTGCTAAAATTACCGGTAAGTAGTTGAATAATTTCCTTATAAAGGTATCTTGCTTTATTTGATCGTTTAATTTGTGACATATTTTGGAATGTCATGATCTTAAATCTCTTATCTTTCATAGATAAGGTTTCATTTAACAAGGCGTTTCTTTATTCATTGCAGATTATGACTTCGCCCAGTGGTAATGAACGGGACCGGCGGCCTCAGCATGATGTGACAGAACAGATTGAGCGCTTGTCACTGGAGCCATCGTCTGCTCGTTCAAACAATTCATCTGAAGAGTCATCTGGAATCTTGCCAGGGGCATCTAACAGACATCCTATAACCAATTTTTATGCGAACAGTGAGTTTGGCAGAGCTAGAGGAGAAACCACTTGTTCGAGTGGAAGCGGTAAAGGCTGCAACGATTTAAGAAATGGCAATACAAGCGGTCAAAGGTTAGATATGAATCATGCAACATTGTCATTGTACTTATTTATTCTCTAAGCTATTGCATTACGTAATCAACTATATTGAACCGGGGGTAGATTTTCAGGAACCAAAGATCAATTTGCAAATGGAAATAAGCAAGACGACAAGGCAACAACGCTACAGACCAAAGTCTCAGAGTCACTTCCTTCTACCTCGAAGGATAAGTATCAACCAGATTCTGATAATGATGGTGCTAGCTCTAATAACAACGGTTCTGATAGAAATGGAGAATTTTGCTCTTCAATGAAATCTTGTATGGCAAAATGCAGTTTAAATTGTAACAGGTGGGTATTTTAGATAAAGTGTCTAAGTTTCGATTCTCGATATTCATAATTTGCAATTATTATTGCATGATAATGCCATTTGTGAATTTGTGTTTTAGTGATCAATTTCAGGATACAGCCCAAAGTGACCAAATGAGTTCACCTAGGCGAAATGGGCAAACCGAAACATGCAACGGGATGCAACAAGCCAACAGTACCAGTAGCACTTCTGGCTGTCAAAATGAAGTTCGAAATGGGAACGGTGGTTCCCACAATCGTAACTCTAGAAGCCCTAGAGGCCGCTGTAATCAGAACAGCAGCAGTAAAAAATCTCCTATCAAGAGTCTTCAACCGTCAGGGGTCTTTGGTAGACCTATCACAAAATCTACCAGCTTTAAGGAGAATATGGCACTCGCGGATGCTGAGAGAAAAGAGGAGATGCGAAAGGGCAACGGAATTAGCAACACTGGTATTTTGGAACAGCATGAGTTTCAAAACCATCTGTCAAACAGAACCACTAATACCAAAGGTGCAGTAATATCAGCGGTTTGGCTGTCTATTTTGTTTATTTTTTCTGGATAAATTGTGACCAATGTTTTGTAATATGTAAAATCTATACAGTTTCAGCCCACGAAATTTTGGAAGATTCCACTAAAAATTATTTTGGTTCGTTCATAACACTTGCCGCTAATGATCCTAGGCAAATAAGTCAAATGTACAAGTGGCCGCTGAGAATTCCATCGTGGGTAGGTTATTTAAAATATAATGTGAATAGTTAAGAATGTTTTAGAACGCAACTTGTTCAACAATTTAAACTGTTTTTCTCGTACAGGTTTATATAATTGGGATCCTTCCACCATATTGTTTATTAATACAAACAAAAGCTCATCAAGATAAAATTCAACAAACTTCAAATGAACTTGCTCAAACACTTTGTCGTGTCAGTCGAAACCCACTGGAAGACAGCAATAAAACTAGAATCGAGGAGCAATTACGAAGAGGAATCTATGTTGCCGTCTACCTAGAGTCTAAAATGTGCGGTGACGCTTTGAATTTTATTTTAGAGCATTCAACCTTTCCCTATTAAGAAGTTAATTTGTCGGTTCATGGGGTTTGTTTTAGGTTTCGTGGTCAGGTTGAAGAATTATTGACCAGTGGCTGTAAAGTTCGTTTAATCGACGTGGGAAAACTCATATTCATAAAAAACCTTTCTGATGTTTATGTGCTTCCTGATGAATTTCAAGATTTTAACCGCCAACTAGGTACAGTTAATATATTGGGTCTTACAGCCAAAGATCGAGCAAAAGATTGGAAGGGTTTTCTTGAGATAATATTTCAAGAAAATGATCAAGTTCAAGTGACAATTGCACCTTATGAGGAGGAGGTGAGCTACCATCATTGTCATGTAGGTGACGATATTTGATTTATTTCTTTGGTGTCAATTCAATATTCTAAATAACTCATAGGCTGCCGGGTTTAACTTTCACTATGTTGGCCAAGTCAAACTTCCCAATGGAAAAAGCTTGTCAGATTTACTGATTGAACAAAATCTAGCAGAGCCAAACGCAGTAAAAGAAAAGGATGAGTTGAAAAAATTGTCGCAAAATACGAGCTACACGAAGCGCAAGTTCATTAGGAATGAACAAATGAAGGTGAAAAAAGAATGATTCACTCATTTAACGTATACTTGACTGATTAGTATTATTATGCATGAATGGTTCCTGATTTTTAGGTAGCAATCACCAGTGTAGTATCTCCTACACAATTTTATGTTAGAAATGAGTGTGACACTGACACCGAAATACTTGAATCCATGATGTTAAAGAAAACGTTCTTGGAATCCAAAAGTTCATATAGAACCTCGGCATTAAAGGGAATAAGAATGTGCTTGGTTCCGTACAACAGTTTATTATAGTAAAATCTTAATTAAATAACAACTTTTAGTCATATTAACAAATTTGGTTTATTCTACTATAAATATATTTCCCATGTTTTAGCGCTAGAGGATTCTGCTTGGAGTTTGACTTCCGTAAAGCCATTCCAACTGCAAAAGTATTGCTGATTGATTGCGGAACTATAAAGGATTTTGACTTGAAAAGTCTGGTAGAATGTATAGAAACAGCTCGTCCAGCTTTAACCTATCACTGTGAATTAGCAGCAAATCCGATTGGACCTACCGGAGACCAGTTTATTACAAAGCGATTAGAATCAATAATGCAATTCAACCAAAAAGGCGAATTTTTGAAACTTCGATGTGTTGATGAGGTTAGTGTATAATCTCTTAGAACTACATATGAAAACTTGAGAAAATTATTGCCTTAGATAATTGAACATATATATAACTGCAATGATGTTATTTTTTTGTTTGATTTTAGAAAGATGGGATCAATCGTGTAATATTGGAATTCAATTACCTCGAAAAGCCATGGATAGTTTCATTATTGGATGCTGGATATGCAACCACGACCATAGATAGGCTGCTGCACAAAGAAATCTTACCCTTGGGGATGGTTACAGTTCCTTCCACGTCGGACTTTGAAAGTTTTCTTTCAACTCCATTTATTGGACAATTTAAACTTCCGACGGATTTATGGACTGGTCAACTTGGTCAATTTTACGCTGATCTGGAATCTGCCAAATGTCTTGTGCCAAACTCAAAAGTCTTTCTTAGACGAGCAAAAGGAATGCATACATTCCTTTTAATGGATGAGGAATCTCATAATAACTATCTGAAGTTAAAGTCGCATTGCACAAAAAAGGCCGCTGAGGGTATGTTATTGCTATTTTGTCCATTTTCCATACCTTTATATTTTATTGTTTCTAACAAGTTAGAATATTTATACTTGTATTGTATACTAATTAGATTTTAAAAAATATTTTGTAGTATGTGAAAGACACCCATTTGAAAAAATTGGACCTGGAGACGTGATTTTGGCTCCATTAACTCCGAAGAAGTATCAGAGAGCATTCATCATTGAGGAAAAGTTGATACATGGCATTCCTTATGCACACGTGTATTTTATCGATGTCCATAAGTTTGGGGTCTGTAAAATGTGCGAAATACGTCCAGGAACGAACTACTGCATTTCAGTAAGTTTAGTGTACATTTTAGACGAATCAAAATATGTTTGAACTTATTAAATTATAAATATAGCTGATGTTCTTTTACCTTTCAGATGCCTTTACTGAGTCATTTAGTTTGGTTAGAAGGCTCAGAAGACGCTCTTGTGTTTTCAAAACAATTTGATCAGTTTCAAAGTGATTTCAAATACTGCTTTACGCTCGATTCGTTTAAAACAGTTCAACGTGAAAATTTAATAAAGCACGTAGTTCGTCTTTCAGTCCGTGAGGTAGACGGAACAGCTAAACTCCTTAGCACTGTTATTAGGGACATGCAGGTTTGGGATTGGGCTCGAAAGTATGATTTAGGCTTCTTTACATTCATGGAGTTGTACAAAGGTCAGTAATAAACATCTATCAAGGCATGAATAGGCATTTAGAATTAGAATACATTCTCATATATAATGCTTCTGAAGTACTTAATGGGACAGTTTTTGTTTTATTTTAGAAATGTATGAAACCCCGTTCCATTTTTCTTTGAATGCTTTCTACAAAGGAGCAGAAATTTATATCAAAGAAATGTGCCGCAAAATGGTTCATTGCTTTGTAAAAAGTGCAAGATGGATGCACGGGACACAACAGGAGTCTCCAATCCTCTTATTAAGTGTTGTTCCACATATGGATACTGCAATTCTCAACAAAACTCTTCTTAACAAGCAAATGACGAACTTTTATGATAAAGTTGGATGCTCTGAATTTATGAAGAACTCTCCTACCTATCCCAAGATGATTGCCTTGAAAGATTATGGTAATGTTTTAGCAGAAGAGTCCGCTTCAGTTTCTTATTTTATAGATTAATGGAATAATTTTTATACGTTTTTCAGATTGTTTAGATACACAATCGCCTTTAAATTGTATCTGGCATCGCTGTATAAAACTTGGAAACCGCTTTCAATGCGTGGACTGCTTCAAATCTTTCCATCTTCAAAGGGATGAAACTATCAATAATTTCCAAGATCGTGGAATAACTGTGAAGGAAATTTTCCCGGAAATGTTAAAAGTCCCTCCGATAGGACTGCAGTTGCAAATCAATTGTAAGACAAAATTAACTTTTAAGATATTTGAAAGTATTAGAGAATAATTTTAAATTCCTATTTTAAATATTGCAGTACCTTCTGGGTGTCCTGATCACATAAAACACCAAATCGAGTTGTATATTAACGATAAGGAAATGAATGCCTCACCTGTGGAAGCTATGATACTGAAATTGAAGGACTGTGGACGTTGGGATGATGAGAAAAATGAATCTAAACCATTATTGGCTGTGATTCCACAACTAGAAAAAGAGTAGGTCAATATTTTTTATCATTGTAATGTTTTGAAACTTTTTATATTTAATTGTCTGACTTACTTTTATTAACATGATTTGGATCAGAATTAAATCGTGGATCGGGAGGGCTGCAGTGAATCTCATTTAAGTCAGAAATCTGGAATGAAGCGTATTCTCTTCAATACCAATAAATGTTTACCAATGAGAGTTTATAATCCAATATGACTGAAAAGAGTGCCTTGAAATGAAGTTTTTCGATAAACATTTTTGTTATTTGTTTATTTTTTATGTTAGTCAATTGAAAAACTGATCATCAGCTATATTTACTACTTGGTTGGCACTTGACACGCAATCTTGTCATTGTTTTTCCAAAGAAAGCGACTTTCTAGATGTCCAGTGTTGTTATCTAATATGTTTTACTTATTTTTTGTGTCTATAGTCCAAACATAGCGTTTAGAAATAAAAGAATGATGTAATTTAATAGTGTAAGCTTAAAGTTCCTACATAGGGTCGGAATCTATCTTTACCGTTATCATGACCAAGGGTGCAGATAAGACATGTAGTCATAGTATTTTTGCAATTTCTGCAATTGCAGCACAGCAATTGAATTTAAAATACATATTTGCAATAAGTAAATGTAATTTACGCTCAGGTTTTTGTACTTTTGACTAATTGAATCAGACGATAAAGATGTTTTAGGTTTTATTTATATTTATTTTGTCAGTTGTGATCTGAATATACATTCGTATGTATGTATTTATAATTGAGTATGAGGAGGTTATAGTCTGATGACGTATAGTAATCACTATTAATATATATATTTACCTTTAGAGAAGAGTATATCGATATATGTTATATTATTCGCTCTCAATATTGCAGTTGATGATATCTTACATTAGTAACAATGAATTTTAAGATTGACTTCAAAATACCTTTTGTACTTTCTTATCTTGTGACAATGATCTACTCAATATTCAAATTTAATGTTTTGTTGTATCAGGTTTATGGCTGACCACGTAGTAGGACTCTCTAGTTTGATACAAATATTTTATAATTTAATTTAATTTAACATATGTTTATTAATTTGGTTTCGTTTTGGTTCTTGCAAATAAATACAAAGGTTTTGTGCTTTAATATACTGAAAATTCATTATTTAATTTATATTAATTCACTTTGATTAGTCTCATGATACCCCGTGAGTTTCAGAATGTACTACATACTATTAGTATGTACTGCCACTAAAATAAACTTCTTAAAGCAACTTGTCGTTTTTAGCATTACTGATAAACATCAATCCAACGGGATCGGAAGGATATTTAACCTGTCTTGACATCAACAACAATATAATCGTTGTTCTGTTGAACACGTCTTTTGTGTTGGGATGGAATTACAACGAATATTGGAAAAGTCTGCTCAATATTTTGTCGGAAGCCTTTTAACGTACCTACATGATCCTATTTATAAGTCTACTTGCACTACGAACAAACAATTTTTTCCTTATTGGCCATCCGTCAATAATTCCATAGTGTTTGTTATACAGACAGACTTATGAGAGTTATTCAGTTGGAAATGAATATTTGATTGGAGTTATATAACTGTCTATGCATATTAATTTTATTTCCTCACATGCAAAATTACTGTCTTCGCATTTTCCAGTCACATTTTCTATACTACCGCCAGTCCGGGCGAATTAGTGTGATTGAGGAGTTTAATCTTCAGTGATTTTTTATTAAGAAATCTGAACCAGTTTAAGCCTACGTGCCGTGTTACCAAAGAGTATGCACACATTGACTAACCAAATGAAAAGACATGTCAATCATTTTTCTATCTTCAAGTCAAATTTGCACTTTATAATCGATCTTCTTTTCAACAACGATTGTAACAAAAAACAGTCTTACGTAACAACTTACAGAAATATTAGTAGATCCATCAAAAATAGTAATTTTCATTGCAGCCTCATCTCCCTTTTCTCATTTAATCGTAAAAGTAGTTATGTAACAGATATGAAAGCTGTGATACTGCTACAACTTTTGACCCAAGCAAAACCCTGTTTGGAATAAATGAAGAAGCAATAACAAGCCTTCATTTTTGCTAAAATTATAGGCCTTTGTTGTTAAGATTTAGGTGATCGCATATAAAAGAGGTGTTATCACATTTTACGACAGTTCCTGATTGAAAGCAAACCTTTGAAAAATGAATCGTTTATTTCCGACACAGACATTGTCAGTAAAATGACATAAAACATTCGACACTGTAACAACAAATAGTAAAGTACATTTTGAAAGTCAAAGCCATTACTTCTTAGGATTAGTATAAGTTGGCATAGATAGTGTTATATGTACGTATGTCAGTGATCAGTGAACTTAAAGCTTTTGTTTCCCTCAAGGAGAATATCACAGTCAGTTTAAAAATACGCTTATCTTCTTCCTGGATGATAAATTATTAATCCCAACTCTTGGCATTAGTTCCCGAGATTTTCTTTGATGTTAAATATTATTAAAAACAAACACATAATTTAATGCAATTATCACATAATTTACTCCATTTCTCCGTAATAAGTACGTATCAGAGTTTAATATTGCCCACCTTGGTCGCCTCATTTCTTGTGAAGTTAAATTGGTCACGTAACTATATTTTATGATGCTACGTCAAGCGTCAAAAGTCACGCATTTTCTGATTAATTAAAACTAGTTGAACCACAAAACAGCTTGATTGCAAATATTCAAATATTTGAGTAGACATCCTTTTCGTTGCATCTATATTATACAGATTTTTTAGATTAAAAGTGCAAAAAAGATTTTGCTGAATTACTTTTAATTAGTGTGATTTATAGGATTGACATTAGGAACAGAAGTCAGGCTCATTAACCTATTGAGGCTAATCCACGTACGGCTTTCATTCTCATATAATGTGTTCTTTGGTTTTAATATAAAAACTGCATTCAACCAAAAAATTAGCATTAAATATTTAAAAATTCAGGCATTCCTTTTATTTAAAAGATAGCTGTGAGTGAATCAAGTTTTTATAAAATAGTGCGTGCAAATTTGTGTGTAAAGCGTTTATTTAAATCGCAAAAATGAGTTGCCCTTTCCAGTAAGTCGGTAGAATACTAAAAATATTATGGTTTATTTTTTTTAAATTAAAAATAATTTTAAACCGTCTCGCAGGAGCAACGGTGATATTTCCCAATTTGGGTTCAACACTGCCGAAGCCACAGAGGGCTACTTATACGGAGATTACCTGCAACTTGACAAGGTTCTAGGGGCTCAACGACTCGTGAGCGCAGAAAAAGACAAGCAAGTCCATGACGAGCATTTGTTCATTGTAACACATCAAGGTCTGCAAAATGGCAAATATTTTTAAAATACACATGTACAAGTTATTGATCTTAAGATAAATGTAATTTTTAATTTCAAAAATAGCGTACGAGCTCTGGTTTAAACAAATCTTATTCGAGGTTGATTCTGTTCGAAACCTTTTCATCAAGTCGGAATTGGATGAGCGATTGATGCTTGAAATCTTGAAGCGAATGCAAAGATGTGTGCTAATCCTAAAGGTATTTCTGCAATTGGGGTACATTGAGAAACATTGTTCAATTACATTCGCTAAATAATTACTCAAACTGGTGGTCCATTAATGTTTTAGCTGCTTGTCGATCAAACCACAATACTGGAGACTATGACTCCATTAGATTTTCTAGAATTTCGGCATTACCTTTCTCCTGCTTCCGGATTCCAATCTTTACAATTTCGTCTATTAGAAAACAAGTTGGGAGTGCGACAGGTAAATGAAAATGGCGCTTATGTCATTATTGTAGTATATTGGACACTGCCAATTAAAATTCTTTTATTTTTATAATTGTAATGATTTTTCCTATAGGAGCATCGTGCTCGCTACAACAAAGATCACTACATGGCTGTATTTGCAGATGAGGTATCTGCTGATATGCTGAAAGGTTCCGAGGAGGAACCATCACTTTGTGATGTAGTGCAAAGGTAAGTTGTTGCAAACAGTTGCAATTGAAACATCGATATACCTTTTATACAAATAAATTTTAATATGCGTTCAGATGGCTTGAAAGAACGCCAGGTTTGGAAGAAACAGGCTTCAACTTTTGGGAAAAGTATCGAAATGTTGTGGAAACAATGCTTGAAAATGACGAAGCTGCCGCTATGGTATGGCTTTTGTTTCATTTTGAAATTTTATTAATTTAACTATAATTAGATTCTTATACACAAAAATGTTTTAGAAAGAGACACACGAACAAGCAAAGAGCGCAGCGTTTTACAACATAAAAAAGAAACGAGACCAATTTGAATCTATTTTTGATGAGAAAACTCATGACGCGTTAGTAAAACGTGGAGAGCGTCGATTTTCGCATAAAGCGCTTCAAGGTGCAATTCTCATCACATTTTATCGTGATGAGCCTCGCTTCAACCAGCCTTATCAGCTTCTTTCTTCCCTGATGGATATTGATGCTTTGATAACCAAGTGGAGATATAATCATGTACTGTTGGTGCAAAGAATGTTGGGATCCCAACAATTGGGAACTGGTGGTTCTTCCGGATATCATTATCTTCGATCAACTCTTAGGTAAATAATTGTAAATGTTTAGAAGCTATCATTTCCTTCAATTCATCTGATTTGTTTCAATTATTTGAAATTATAGCGACCGTTACAAAGTGTTCTTGGACCTGTTCAATTTGTCCACTTTCATTGTTCCAAGACGTTATGTACCTCCGTTGACCCAACAAATGAAATATCGACTTAGCCTTGTAGAAGCTGTTGATGGAGATCATAACAGCAATATGGACAATTCAGCTAGCAACGATATCGAAAACCGTTAACATTTAATTAAAAGTTCATATTTTACAATGTGTGAATTTTAGCTCTGGGCTTTTGTTCAACGTAAAAAACACAAACTTGTTAAAAATTAAAATTAAAGCAAATTCATTTTGTACTTAAGATTGTATAATCATTTAGAGGAGTCTGTAACTTTAAGTGAAATCGTTTTTGACCGACTTATATCATTAATACATTGATTGTGTTGAAAAACTCCGGTCATATCCACAATGTCACTTCAAATGGTTTGTGTATAATATATAATATGTAAGTTGCTATTACCAATCAAATCAATAATCAATAAATAAAAATGAATTAAGTAGGTACTCCCTCCCTCCTTGTTGAACTGGGATTTTACGCTAACATTTAACTTTAATATTGAACTTGCATTGAAAACTATCGCATATAATATCCATTTAAACGGATTAGTATTGTATTTTGAAATGAAGCGTCAGACAATCGGAATCATTACAAGTCATCATCAAATGCATCATCAAATTTGAAGTGTCATCATCCCACCGGGGGGATTTCACAAAATATTTGTAACGGTTCACAGTTCAAGTGAGTGTCGATATTGGATAATTAAGCAACTAATTGGTTTTATACTGAAATCTAAAAACGTTTATTGGCCTTTAATGTATTGTGTAGATATTAAATTCGAGTAATCATTAAAAACCATAGCAAATACCCAATGCTACAAATATTTATTGGGTATTGATCAATATCAAATATTAAATAACATTAGATAAGACCTAATTCTGATAAATTGTGTGTACAAATATATATTTATTTAATC
>JAANSO010001447.1:0-17058 GCA_036507315.1 Lepidocyrtus fimetarius | reverse complement strand
AAATATTAACTAACCTGGGTGTTCCTCTGGAGCAACACGCAATTCATTGTAGAAAGTGTGATGCCAGATCTTTTCCATGTCATCCCAATTCGTGACAATCTGATTAAAATAATTTAAACAAACACGAAAATTAATAAGAATCAGATTTTAATGAGAAAAATATAAATGAGCAAGTTTATAAAAATTTCTTACCCCGTGCTCAATTGGGTATTTCAAGGTGAGAATACCTCTCTTAGATTGAGCTTCATCTCCAACATAGGAATCCTTTTGTCCCATACCGACCATGACACCCTAAAACCACACAAAAAATAAGTCTCCATAAATAACCTTCCCATATGTGCTTCTTCATTTTTAATCACCACACTACACAAACGGCCTTTCTGTTTCTCTAACCGTCCCATGATCTTACATAACAGATCGTGAAATGCCACTTCACACAACGACTATATTGACTACATGACAACTTTCAACGGTTTTCAAAAAAGATTTTAAAAATCGACTGTCACTGTCATCCTGTTTTAAAAATTGATGGAAAAATAACACTATTTCCAAATTGCTTGTAAAGTTGTGACTCATTTCATTAGTTAACCCAGCCCATCCCCATTTCAGGTGAAACACGAACACGTCACCACTCCATTCAAAGAACCGCCGATAGATTGCCATCAACAAGCCATGCCGACCTCCCAATAATTCCGCATTTTCCACCGATAAATTGAAATGTAATTAATTAATAAAAATTTACCTGATGTCTTGGCCTTCCAACAATGGATGGGAAGACGGCCCTTGGAGCGTCATCTCCAGCAAATCCGGCTTTGCACATACCGGAACCATTGTCTACAACCAATGCGGCAACTTCGTCGTCACACATTTTGAATTAAATTGTTTTAACTGGGGTTGTTTAAATTAAAATTAAGTGAGGTTCACTGATTGAGATTCACTGGTTAATTTCCGCAGGAAAAGTGGTTTTGAGAGAGGTGCACAGAGAACGCGGTCTTTGTAGAAGGATGGCCAAAGCTGAAATGAAGCGGTCGTTGAGCCGATTTAAGCTAGAGCTCGTCTCTCCTCTCTTTTTGCTTCTATGGCACTCTGAAAACAACACACTTTTCCTATGTTAAAGTGGCTCTGAGCGAGTGAGTGAGTAATGCTTAGCTACAGCTTAGGCCGTTGATGATTGATGGGATGGGAGATGATGCCATCCTTCTCTCTCTCTCTACAACATAACGAACAATATTTGCGCAAGTTTACTACTGCAGCCGCACCGGTGCATCATCACCATCTCAAGGGACCCTTCATTTATTATGTCATTTTTATATCAACCATCTATCACACATTTTTGCTTGTTGTGAGACCCCTGTTTGCAGTAATGAGCTTAAAAATTGGGGGTTTGCAAATAAAATCAAAGTTAATTGCTAATTTAAAACAATCAGTTATTTAATCTGACAATAATTTTTTTATCGTTGAAAAAGCATTCTTACATAAATTTATTAGTAGCTAGCTAGCATAGGCTTTTTGAATTAGCTAAAAAATTAGCTAATGTTTTTGAAAACTGTGAGGATCCATGATTAAATTTTGGAATTGCGCAAATATCAGCAGCAGCATTTTGAATTAATTTTATGATTTTATGCAGCATTCATGAAATTCCTAAACTATCTTGTTAAAATTTACATTAATAACCAAACCATCTTTTTAAAATACTTTAATTTTATTTTAGAATATTTATTGAATTCTTTGCTACATTGCGTGAAGTTTCTCGCGTAAACACGCAAAATAAATTAAACGGCATAAAAATTTAGCATAAAATTACAAGACATTTGAAAAATTCAATGATGACATAATTAACGGACAGTCCCTCAACTTGTCTACGGATCATCATCATCATAGAAAAAGCCGACTACGTCTACGAATACGGCAGAGCTGTGAAAGAATCTTCCTTGTCTTTCCTTCTTTCTTACAACTCTTGATAGCCGTAGTAGTGGAGTATTACGGAGTAGATAGGAGCAGCCTTAAAACAGTTACTTTTCTTCGTCAATGCAAAAGGCAGTGGAGTCAGTGGAGTGGCTGCTAAAAGCACTCTCATTCACCCCTTGCGAGAAGTCCCTATTTGGACTGAGCCCAACTCCTCAAATTTCCTTATATGGGCATCCATTTCGTTCCTCACGCTGATTGGCTGACTCACAGCTCAATGGCGTATACATGCCTTCATTACAACGAGCCTCACTGTTTAAGTGGAGAGCGCAATAGCAAAACCACTTGCCCGACTTTGACAGGTTTTTCTTATTGAATTGCAGCGGCATAGTCAATAGTAGTGGCTGTGAACAGCATCTTTTCCTAAACTGTCAAATTCATCCTTTCTTTTTCCATATCAATGAATGACCATTTTAGCCCTTTTCTAATCTCCATTTCCTTTTACAAATGTCAATACTACAAATATAGTAAAATGTACATTTGTAGGGAAGCAAACATCATTTAAGGCTTAACAAGGGCTTCAAAGGGCATTGTTAAGTAATTGTTGAATAATTCTTGGTCCGATGATAATCATGCATGACTTTTTTTTGTAGTAAAACAACTTTTCTGGATTTTTCCCTGCCGCGCCCGTTAAAATTGCTCTACGTAGTAAAAAAATCTCATAACACGCAAACAAGCAAAATTATGATGATGAATTGTTTACAACATAATCTTAAACAGTTAAAAAACAAGTTGCTTATATCATGTTTTTATGCATGACTCAATTACATTCCCAACACTTGTAAATGGTTATGAATTCTACTAATCAATACAATTGATTTGAGAATGTTTGTCTCAATTATTTGATGATGAAGATCATGTCATCTTCATGAGTCATCTTCTTCGGCGTATTTTTTGTATTTCTTAAAAGTAGAGAGAAACCGTCATTTGGACATGTCCATTATGAAACTCCTGTAGAATATATGAGCAAATATTTGGCACATCTGTTCCAGGAGGATGTTGAAAATAACAACGGAAAATGATTAACTGACTGCCGCATCGTATAAGATTCAGATAGAGAAAAGGAAGGAAACTCTTTTTTGTTATATGATGATGTAACTACTATACATATAAAGTAGGAATGGTGAACGTATACATTCTTAAAATTGGTTAGGGATGACTAGGGTGTGTGAAGTGTGGGGGAATGAGTTGATTGTTTCTTTTGCAATACCATCAAACTTTTCCGTTGAAAGGATATTGTCTGCCATTCTTTCTTACTGACATCATAATGTTCATAACTTAAGTCTATGGAGATTTCCAGTTTTTCCAGAATATTTTCTTTCTCTCTGGTTTACAGTCAAAATGAAAATGTTTGTGCTTGCTTTGCTGTAGATTTGCTGGCAGATGGTTGGTTTCTTGTATTGGCTTACGGGAAACATATCAATCCCATCTCAAAATGTACGGTTCTCAATCCTCTACTCAAATATTCAGAATCGGAATTTTCTTTATAAATACTTTGTGTTTGATTTGGTAATATTGTTGCTCTTCTTCCTTGCAAAACTTCTACCTTGAATTTGTTATGATTGATTTATCCTTGTCCTACTTATTTTCATGCCATAATTTTGCATACAAACCTTCTTTTTTGAACTTATACATTTTGATCTCGTTTTAATCGCATAAATCATTTTCAGCTTCTGCTGGAAGTATCTCTGAGATGAATTATTGTTTGGTTTATGGAATGGCAAGACTCATATGTAATGTCATACATACTATTTCAGCTTTGTACTGTATTTATTTGATGGCCCAGTTGAAACAACGTAAAAAGAAAGTTTGCCGCAAAGTATGTCTTTGTTTGGGAAAACAAAAGGAAACGGTAAATGCCACGGATGCCAACACACAATGTCATACCAAAACTGAATAGATGCAAAAAATAGAGAAATTGAAACGAATATCTTCCATAAAGATCTTCAAATAGCAACAGCTTCTATAGTTTATTACAGCCCATTTAGGTAAATTCTCAATCATGGCATGTTGCATTCATCCAATGAAGAAGTCAGAAGCATTTATTATAGTCATAGATAGGTAAATATTTGGTGATTTAACCTTGCACAACCTTCTTTAACTAAGCGAAACCACCTTTTAAGTAAGATTATATCATATCAGAAATTCTTCGTGACGTAAACATAATTTATTGGGGTTCGCTTCGAGTCAATAGTCTTTGGTTGACATTGAAGTTCATAGTATGACATCATCATCAGCATAACGATCGTTCTTATTTTCATTTAAACTTGTAACATGTCATCCATTGAATCGAGTTTTAACTCCACTCCTTTCTCTAGTTATTGCCAGTTTAATACAAAGTTAAATAATTATAGCGTTTGTTTGAACTGTCTTCTCCAAATCATTTGTATGATTTCATTCATACGATGTCTTTCCATCTTCCAGATGGCTTACTGCTTTTTTATCATGTTGATTACGTATTTTCTCATGAAACACAAACATACGAATGAATCTCAAATACAATGTTTTTGCAAATCGTTGATTTTTGCCAAATTCTCCATAATATGGAGAGATTGACAAATTGTATTAATAAAATGCGCGTACTATTCCATTGGAGGGTAGTCCATGTATGGAAGTGTGATGATGATCTAATTTAAAGTTGGCTGTGCAAGATTAGTGGTGAATGATTGAGCATAAAGTTAGAAGAATTAAAGACATTTAAAATAATGTCCATTTATGCGTTGGGCAAAGACATCAACAACAACAACCTGTTAATCACCATACTTTAGCAATAAAATCCGTTTGATGACGAGACTGTGAGCTCCAAATATGCTCTGTTACAACCAATCAAGATCCATAAATAGCCAGTAAAAGCACGTTTAAAAATTCTTGTAGTCCTTGCAAATCATGGAGTTGATTTTTTCAAAAAAAAAAGTTCTTGCGAAAGTTTTAAAAAAACCTTGTCTTCCTATTTAAATATAAAGCAATTAATATAAAAAATGTTTAATGGCCCATAGGAAGTGATGGCCATTTAATGCACTTAATCAGTACCACAGTTAACGATCAAATCAGATTAAAAATTTGGCTTCTGACTGTAATCAAACTACCAAACTGATTCATATTATGTATTATACATTACAGGTATATTTGCACTTACATTCAGGGTATTTTTGCCGATTTCAATAATAATGCGTTTTTGGTCCGACATTAATCAATAACAGGAGTACTTATGAAATATAAAAATATATAAATGTTTAAAATTCTTTATCGATAAAAAAAGATTTTTTAAAGCAAATTTTGGATGTATTTCAACCAGGTATAAAAAATTTGCCTTTAGTTTACCTAATTATTACACTTCATCATAACTACATAACCGCTTTATCAGTACCCATCATCTTAAATCTCAAAGTAGGCGGTCAGTAGTGTTAGAAGAATCAATCACGGTAGCCAAAGTATTTAAATATGTGGCGTTAAGAAAAAATTCAGAATTATTTAACTAATAAAGATGAAAAGATTACAGCAGAACAAATTAAATTATTGCTTATGCTCGACTTACTTGTGAAATCTAATCTACATACCGACAACGATAGTACAGATACACGGTAAGAATCTATCAGAATCTGTTTGACTTTGTGTGTGGTGCTTTGGTTATGAAATGTAAAATTTAACAGATTTTGTATCTCAAACAAAGGTCTATTCGAGTACTTGCAAAGGGTAAGCATGGTTTTATAAAGGTACTTACAAAAGCGTTTTGTATCGTTTTAATTCATTTATGGTTTGATTTTTTCAAGAAAGTAAGTGCGTAAAATTACTTACATTAGCTATAAATCGCGGGTACATCAGAATCCTACGCTTTCCTCCTTTCTATGAAATCAAGAATTTTTTTGCCAAAAGATAGGTTATCTTTGTCAGTTGTGATTGATTCCTGCTTTTGTCTTTTTTATCAACCAACACATTACATTTTCTCTGTGATGTGGATTAATTGATTCTTATTTCGCATTTCCTGTCTATTCTTATTTCTTTCTTATCTAGACCGAATACCTTGAGCCATTTTTTATATATTCGTGTTTTTTCTGACCAAAAATTACGAGGTCAATGTATATATTACTGGGGACAATTTTGCAAGTTATTAGTATTAAGGCTTTCTAAGTTGTATGGTGTAAGAAAATAAACAGCATGAAACGATTATTTTATTCACTATTATGTTTAATTTTAATCCAATTAAAAACTTAAGCTCGAGGCTAGAAAGCTCATGACGTGTGTTAACAGACCAGACGCAACTTAATTAAGAATTGTTAGATATGGTACTCTTCCTTTCATCAATGAAGTAATCATTTCTTCAAATTCCTGCATTAAAGTTTGCCTCTTATAGTAATGTACCTACTTGTTTTTAAACTTGCAATTAAATCAAGTGTTAAATAATGAACTTCAACATATTGCTCGCATTCAACTTTACCTTTCACTGGCTATATCCCATGCTCCTTTTATGGCTAAAAATTTGAACTTGTTTTGGTATACCTGTGCTTTGTGTGTCTGTTTAAAACCAAATCTGAAATTCTCAAAGTGTTTTTAAAAACTAGCTCGTTCATTTTTCTAACTCTTTTAAGCAAGCAAAACTAATTACAGCTTGCAGTAAGCAAGAGGTAGGCGAGTTCAAGAATTAGCCTTTCATTATCAGATTTAAAAGGCTTAATTTATGTTTAAATTAGTTTTCAACAGCTCATTAATTGGTAATTGACATTTCCACATACAATTCAAAAGAAAAACTTTTCAACAATTTTACACATTGCTGCCTTTGCAGTTAAAAGACTTGATTAAAAATACAAGCTTGAAGCTTTTTTAGTATTATAAGCTTCGTGAGAGAATTTGGCTAGAATGGATGTGATTCGATTCTTCAGATATTATTGTAATGCACTTGATTTCAGAACGGATGATGATTTACCTATCTTTACTAACAAATTATCAAATATTTGCTGATCTAAAGGGTGAGTCGTTTTTTGAACTCCAATATGCTAGTCTTTAATCGAGACCAGTATTTGCATAAAATTCTTAGAAAAGCAAACCAAATCAACAAATCTACCTCCGTTCAACAAACGAGCGATATATGAAGTGTTTGGGTGACAAACGTAGTCTGGTGACCATGCTTAAATGATGACAAATGTACTTGTTATGCCTAGTTGAGTTGGAAAAATATTTTGGCTAGTTTTGCAAGTAAATGAATGAATTCGTTGTAGGTATTTTGCATGGATTTTCTTTGCATTCTGCAAAAGAAAGTTGAAGATTGTCTGGTTTTGCTTCATTAGCACTAGTCTGTTTAAACAAGGGTGCTACCGACCTATTTACCCCGTAAACCTGATCAGTATTCATGACTATTTTTTGCTTTCGATGAAAGTGCATACTAATTGCAAACTTAATTTATAAATAAGTAAATCTTGATTTGAACAAACAATACACTATAAATATTAGCTGAAGTCAAGTCATCGGCCTTTCTTCGCTTTTGTAGAGTTTGATTCACTGCCGGTTGCCGGTTGTACAGCCCAAGGTCAAATTATTAGAAAGAATTGTATTAACTATGTAAAACCATAAGATACTATATAAACTTTTATCATCATTACCATTAACTTCCCTTTCAATTTTATACTTTCTATTTAAACGCATCTTTTTTTGAAAATTTTCATTCTAAAGTAAGGATGAACTTTCTCGGGTATATAAGCGATTTTCGTGAATTCTTAAATGAGAGGTGTGGCTCTTTAATAGTTTTTTGGTCCATTATTATGAACTTTCTCGGGTATATAAGCGATTTTCGTGAATTCTTAAATGAGAGGTGTGGCTCTTTAATAGTTTTTTGGTCCATCATAATTGATTAGTATTTACATGAATTTGCTCCAAATGTACCAGTTATATACTAGTACATGCAAGTACATTTTTATTTATTTGCGTGCTACCATACTACATTTAAAAAGCACAACGCTAATTTTTAGAAATGTTTTACTAAATAAAGATCAAGTACTTAATACTTTTTGCATACGTGAATTGGTGAATTGAACCGAATAATATTTGGCAATTATGCTTAAAATTTCTCCATACGAAAAGAACAAAAACAAGTATTTTATTGAAAGAAGGGAAAGAGCATTTCGTTCCATACTTTTTTGTACAAGTAACTTAGGACCATGACGCGTTTTTAGCTTTCCCTTTACTTGATTATCTTTCATTTTATTTTACCTGAAATGGAAAGATGTTTGGGAGATAACATCTTTGTTGAAAAGGCATGTTTTGTTTGTCACTTCAAACTTTTGCATTTACAACAACAATTTGACTTGTCATTCAACCAAAAAGATATTCCCAGTAGAGACATTTTGAGAAAGAAAGTACGTAGTTATGTTGCTCTTTATAGCAACTATTTTCAACATGTCAAATATTTGAAATTTAAAAATACAAGCCAAAAACGTGTAGTCCATCAAGTGGTTTGAATCTATTTCAATAAGAGTTTGTTTGCCTTTTGCTACGGTCATCTACTATATATGAAAGTCGATTTTAATATCAAAAACATATTGAAGCAGTGTTTACAATAGATGCGGTATGAAAGTGAATTTCAATTAGTCATTCTTCAAAGAAATAATCCTCGTCTTTTGTATTCCTGCCACAAATATTTTTGTATGAATGAAAACAATACCAGTTAAACTGGTCTGCTTTATCATACTACTAAACTGTGAATATTTGCAGGTTGATGAATCATATTTTTGTTTATGTGGCCTTTCTTAACCCAGTTTACATTAGTAGAAACTCGTATCTATCTGTTGTATTAATCTATGTTATGCACATGTTTGTTTGCTCATACAAAATAATAATAACAATAGTATGATTGTTGCAGGGGATTAAAAATGTCATTCTTTGCAAGAGTAAAGCTTAACGTACATGTTAAAATCAAATCAAGTCTGCGCTCGTCTCATCATCGACCTCGTCAGCCAAACTCAACACAACGTCCTTCATCATCTGAATCACCATCTATCATTTTTCATCGTGTCGGTTTGTTTTGTATGAATGAATGAAACAAGTTTCAGACCGGCATAATGAATCTTCCTTCCTGCTGAAGAATGTTCTGATGCGAATTATGCGAATAACAACAGAATGGTACTGTTTGTTTACAAAATGTTGGCTCAGTGAAGCTGTGAACATTGTTGTATTCTTGTATTGCATTTTTTCTACGTTGATATTATTTCCCTTCTACTTCCTTCACTTTCCTTTTTAAGGTTAATGTAAAACAAAGCCATATCTGTTCATTGCATTGTGATAAGCATCTGAAGAGTTTAAAATGGAAAGACTAGTAATCCAAACAGAATTTTTAATATACCTATGCTAGTTTTCATGCAGTTTTTAAAAGGAAAAAATATCTAAAAAGNAAATGGAAAGACTAGTAATCCAAACAGAATTTTTAATATACCTATGCTAGTTTTCATGCAGTTTTTAAAAGGAAAAAATATCTGAAAAGGAAAAAAATGATGAGTTTGTTAATAGCATATACAATTACATCTTTTGTATTGCGCATGTCCTTCCTTGTTCAAAACCTCGATGAAAATTTATATCGCTTGAGATTTTTCCTTTTCAGAGCAGCAACTGAACTATACTTTGTAATTACAACGCAACGATTGATATCTATCTGAAACTTAAATCTTCTACGTCTAAGGTATTGTTATGATAACATGTCAAATAATTGCATTTTCCAGTGTAATTTAATTTTATCTGCAAATGATTTACCTGTTGGAAAATTGGAAAATGCTACATGTAATATTCATTAGGAAAATTGTTGTATATACAAGAAGGTATGCATCGTTAAAATCTAAAACTGGAACTTATCTCCAAAAACTCATTTGAAAAACTTGCGTCAAAACCTTGTATTGAACTGTGAGCTTCTATGTTATCCCATATTTTTCAAATCGATTAATTAGATTTTTAAAGTTCAACAAAGTTTAGGAAATTATATCTCACCTAGCATTATATCTTATTTTTTTAGATTATTCTATTTTGAGGAAATTTATTCAAAATTTGAAGGTTGTACTACAGGATGGAAAATATTATGCTAAATTTTAAGACGTTAATAAAATCAAACCACGTCTCTCTCAAAGAATATCAAACACGCAAGTACTACATGTATAGATACAGTAAAGGCGAATCTGTATTGAATGTCTCTGCTGGAGGAACAGCAAAAAAATATTTCTTAATTTATTAAATTAAGATCCTCCAGGGTTGTTCGTTAGACATAATTGATTCGAAAAATGAAGTCATAAAAGAACGTGTAGAAAAATTCCCCTTGTTTACTCACTGTGACTCATCTCTATATCCGTTGATGACGCAGTGGGGATGATCGTAAAGAAAAACAAGTACGTTTTTTCTAATCAGTTGGTCACAGCATGGAAATTGGACTTTTCATCTAGAGTATTCAGAACGGAATCAAATTACGATTTTATAAAAGCATACGCAGTGGTATATATTACAGCAAAAATACAAGGTTAAAGGATGTGTAACGGATACAGTTAATAGCTTAGCATGAGCCAAAATGATCCGGATTTTTTGTGGGGGAAGTGCAAACTGCATTGCAAATATTATTAAATGGTAAATGATGACTGAAATACAGACAAACAGATTTTTCATGTAAAGTATAGTAGCAACTCGTATAATCAAATCAAAGATAGTTGGTGCTAAAAATAATTGTATATGATTGATTAATAATATGATTTTATTTGGAAACTTATGAAACAAACATGAACCAACATTTAAAACTCATGTATCTTTGTAAACATGTTGTATTCAAACAGTTTTCTAAGCTAATTAGGATTGCACATTATCACCTTGACGTATCGAATTCGGAATCTAAAGTTGAGATTATGTTTTCCTAGATCGTATCATAATGCAGCATTTAAGATTTTTATATTAGGAAGAAATTAGCAATTGACAAAGATAGCTTGTTCCCACTAGATTTAGCTACATCGCTGGCACGCAACGATATTCTTGGAAAATTGTTGGGAATTGGAGTATATTTATGTAGTGTATTATCATTCTCTATATTGAATTACTGCTAAATATTTTGAGTATAGAAGCAAAGCTAAAAAGTATGATGAAAATTGCATTAACCTCTGCGTTGATTCGATTAAATATGCCTTTTTATCTGACAATTAATTTTGCAGATATTATTCAGCCATGGCACAGTTTCTAAATTTTTTATGCTTTGGAGAGCGTTCGTACTTTCTTCTGACGACTGCACTTGCATGTCAAGCCGAATCCAAGGAAAAAAGTTTGATCTGAACATTTTCAAATCAGCATTTGCGAATAAATATAGCTTCTAAATAAACTGATCAAAACATTTAAGAAAGTTACATAAACTTACACAGTACAACAAAATCTTAAACATTGACAGTAAATCATAATTATAATATCCAATTATAAATATAACAATAATAAATATTTGATAATTTTGTTTGTTTTTTATTTTCTATTTTGCTGATATACGTGACGAGCATATGCAGAAGGTTGCCAAGAAAGTCTGCAAAAAATCCAATGTTTTAAAATCCCCCTCGACAAGTCAAAGCATTTTGTTGCTGGCTTTTTGGTACACTCATCTATCACAAACGCTGCTAAAAGTTCAAATGAAAAGCAGAAAATGCAATTTATATGCAAATTATTCATTTTCTATGCTTTTATAGTGAAAATGGGAAAAATATTGAAAAGGTCGTTTTTGAACAAAGACAAGACAGGATAAGACACATTTGATATTAGTAATTATTTTTAGCAAAAAGTTATCGTTTTTATAAAAATAATCGGATATGAAACTTTTGAATGTAAAATTTTTATTAAATTAGAATCCAACTCACTTTCAGTTTAAAATCTGATGACTTAATAATTTGAAAACGGAAATAAGGATTTTTAAACAATCATGAAATGGGACTTTGGGAAAATGCGAAAGCGTCTTTTAATTACAAAAAATGTCAGGTATATTTTAATTTAGTTTATAGTTTTAAATTCGATAATAATAATTTTTCAAGATTCTTGTGTTCATGAACATATAATTTATTTTTGCAAAAAAGGGAAAACTAAACATTCGCTTAATGATAGCTTTACGTGATGTGAACAAGAAGCAAAAGGAGCCTTCTCCTTGTTTATGATGAATTTGAGAAGATAATTTTTTAAGGTAGAAATGCCGTTGCGCATATCGTTATAAGGTTTTGAATCCATTCCTCTAGCAGCATTTTTATTCTTTGGTTTTGTTTTGGTGTATTGGAGATGTTTCATGGCAAATGAGTACTCAAAGGCAAGCTCTTAAAGGATCTTTTCATTATGTGATTAAAATTATACATAAAATTTTATGATAAACAGAGAAGCTAAGCAGGCTGCCATTTGAGCAGTTTTTCATTTTTTAAAAATTCACTCCAACAAATACTTTTAAAAGCTAAAACAAAATAGGTAGTCAAATTATGCTTTCCGCTGGTTGTAAAAAATATAAAGAGTAAACAAGATGATTACGAGTTTCGGCTTGGTTAATCCACAAAACCTATAATTACTATCATTGCGTTGTTATAACCTTGCATTATTCGGTTAATATTTTGCAACATTTCATAACGCATTCATCCTTGTTTCATAGCTTTTTTGCTTGTGCACGCGTTGGCAAGCCTATTTGTGATGATGTGATAGTAGTCCTGTTAGTTTTTATAAAGGTCATTTTTTTCGTTGAATTTTCTTCCTGATTTCTACTTACTGATAGATTTTGCTACACTGACCTTTTACAACCTTACACAAATTGAATTGTGTAAATTTTATTACGACAGAGTAAACTTCAAACTGAAGGCAAATAATATCTGATTTATTACAAAAGAAATAAATTGGTAGATATTTAGAGTTATAGCCGTGCGACTTTTATTTTCATGCTAACCTTGAGTTTTTTAAAGTTATGCAACGTTTTATTTGCATGCAACTGATCGTTTTGTTTTATTTTAAAAACATCTAATTAGAAACTTTTAATTGGTAGGTGCTTGGTTTTTAATTGTACGTACTTTTTTAGCGTTTAGCGTGCAAATCCGAGCACATTTCCTTGGTGCATTTTTTTAATTTATAAGTAAAATAAATCGCTAAAATTTACGGATGAAAATGCTATATCTATAAAATATCCTCATAAAAGCTTTTGTAGCGACAGATTCTTGTGGTCTGTGGCTTTTTTTGTGGTTTTAGTTGCCCTATGCAGCCATGTGTCTGTGAATTCCTGTAATATTTTCGGATGAATAAAACTATTCATTTTCATAAAACAAAGAGATGCAGATATACTTTCTGTAAAAATGTTCTTTAAATGAAAAACAAAAGATGCAAAGTCATCATTTTTCTGCATCTGTTTGTAGAAGCTTGCAATAAGCCGTAAGTACCGCAAACTATTTTATAGAGAGAAAGTAACGTGGAGGGAGAAAAGATTTTGTTTTTCCTGTTAT
Source organism: Lepidocyrtus fimetarius (assembly GCA_036507315.1). Lineage (NCBI taxonomy): Eukaryota > Metazoa > Arthropoda > Collembola > Entomobryomorpha > Entomobryidae > Lepidocyrtus > Lepidocyrtus fimetarius. Next base: position 3,646 of record JAANSO010001447.1, on the reverse strand, counting down.
GAAATATGAATAAACAGTTCTTAACACGCTCTCATGTTTCTTCGATTTTAGGAAGGGATAGGATAACGTGGGAATTTCATGTCCCAACAAATGGTATCTCATATCGGAACTCTTTTTCCTTTAACCAAATCCCAACAACCATAATGTGACACAATGTTACGATTTATTGATAATTTGTCAAAAAGAAATAAAAAGTGAAAGGGATCGTTGTGGCATGTATGCATATAGGAGAATATATCAGACTAAAAAAGGAAACGATGACCTCACTTTACTCTATTTAGAAAAAGATTATAAACGTAGTAGACGGATTCGACTATTATAATAAGAAAAGCAACGACATTATTTCCATTATCTTGATATTCAACAGTAGTGTTGAAACCAAAGACGCCTCCTTATATGATAGCCTTTCTGTCTAAGATGTCTCTTGCCGTCTTTTCAAATCATGCACCCTATGTTTGCCTATAAATGGATAATTTAAGCTTAACCAAAATAGTACATGCTCTATGATTGTAAAAAAGCTTCTTTCAGACCGACTTGTAAGTGTACATTTCTAATAAAAGATTTGTATTGATTCTGACAATGGTAAACGGAAAAGATAAAAACGATAATAAAACTAACTATCAACCCAACAGAAACATCTCAAATTTTAATAATATTCAGATTTTGACATTTTTGGACATATTTGTAAGTGACAATATATAGTGGATGAAATTTAGCTATTTTTTCTAATTTCTGGCTTAATTCGAAGCGTTGTAATTAGATACATACCATCCGGTTGATCAAAATATTCTAATCTAAAATGACAAGGATAGCACTATACTTTTAGCCATATCACTCCCAGATGTAGCTCATCGACATGATTGTTGAGTCAAACATGGGCGTAGCTTCTAAAGTTAATTCCATTAAGTAACATATTGACTTTGCATGGAATTTAATAAATAGGTATATGATGCAAAATTCTATTAAACCAGCAGCGGAGTTAATTAGACAAGACTTTAAAAAACGTAAAATACGTTTTAGTGAATGGGACAGGAATCCAAAAACTAGTTAGTTATTATATACCTGGTTTGTTTATTGCCAAATATGGAAGTGCGTACTGAAACTCTACTTTTCCTATCATTTAGCGGTCATGTAGATGAAGCGATCTGATGTAAGTTAGAGACAACGCATATGCTGCAGACTGTCAGACAGACACATTTTGGAATTTGTGTCATGTTCTTATTGGCTTCTTCGTGTTTTCGTAAACCAAGAATTTCCTGTGAAACTCTGATGGAAGTTTATAAAAAATCAGTAAATCAGTGTACCACCCAAGCAAATGCATTGATTCTATTTATTACCACACGGCTGTAGAATGTATTTAAATATGTTGGATAGGAATTTATCTTCCATATCCATCCCTTTTCGTACATTTGCTTGTGTAAAATGCGAATAACACATTTTTAACCTATTTTTGGGCATAAAATTTTCAATGGAAAATCGTTAGGATATGTTTACGTTGAAGACCTTTTCAAATTACTGTAATGCATTTATGCATTATATTATTCGATTGTACAGCATTGAAATGGAAATTTTGTTAGAAAATGAAACTAAAAAACTGCATAGGAATGGGTTAACCGGAGGAATTCCTAGAAAGGTAATTTTCGAAAGGGTATTATGAGAATAAGAAAGGATGCTGATGTACCAGGAAGTAAGAGAAAGCAGTAAAAGTTGAATGCACGGAATTCGGTTGGTTTCGGGGAATTTGGCAAAATTCCAATTTTATTCATACTACTTTTACTATTATAGTAGCAATAAAAATGCACCCGGTTGGTCACAACAGAAAGTGATTTCGATGATAGGAAACATGCAAGTGAAAGCTTCTTTGCAATGAATGTCGTGAGAAGGAAGTTGGTATATGATTATATTAAATGCAGGGGAATGCATAAATTCCTGGCATCAGCCAGTGAAAGTGAAAAGTAAGATTTCGTGTCTAGGGGGAAAGTAATCCTTTTCCTGGAGAGATGATAATGCGTGTTTTGTGCAGCATTATACTTACACAAGAGATTATTCTTTGGAAAAGGAAGTTGAACGGAAAATAAATAATAATATATTAAAATGTTGAGAAAGATGCGTGTGTATTAAATTTTTATTATAAATTCCGAATACAAAAGCTTTCCTGTATGTACGAAAATATAAGCTATAATGAAAAAATAGAAGTTTTGGAATAATTTTGTTTGACATTTACATTTACCGACCATGATAAAAAAAGTCACGTTGCAATTGACATTTTGCTTAAAAAATATTTATTTTGTAGAGTTGGCTTGTGGCTGGCTGAACATACCAAATATGGAATTTTCAATATACAGTTTTCCCATAGTGTGCTTATATAAAAAAGGAATGATGCAAAAAATAGCTTCGACATCCCATAAGGAAGTGTCCGTTATTCTAGTCTCATTATACACCCTCTGAAAAAGCCAATCTTGCTACTTGATAAAAATCAAAACTACGCAAAAAAAATGTTCAAACTTATTCCTCCAGGCAATATTTACACCCTCATTTGGCCAACTTTCAAATGAACCGGGAATTTAGTATCGTTGACTCTAGATAGAAACAAGAAATATAAAAAATCAATTATATGAAAAAATGGTGTTGACGGTTAACTTAGGGGAAAAGGGCTAGGATGAGCAAAGAGACCGTTTATTTTGTATCCATAATAAAATTACTTATATGCTCAATTGACTTTTGAAAATGGTAGGGAAGGAAGACTCTCAATTGAACGAACAAAAAATTCTGACATGTATGTCGGTTGCTTTTTTAGAAGAATCAAAATTAATGAAAATGGAAAAAATCTATAATCTTGGGTATGTGAATGTGTGCGATATTATTTTTGCTGAAAGGACAGCGATAGGAATATTATAGGTACATATTAAAAAGAACAAAGTTGTTTTGCATCTGATGAGAATATCGATGTTTCGTCCATCTTTTAGGCAAGATTTGAAACTACGGTATTGAGTAGCAGGAACAAAGATCTCTCATAATCTTTACAAGTGTCTGTAATAGGAGGCCGAGGTTCAACCATGACTCAAGAACCCAACTCAATAGTGAATTTTTGCACAGATTTTTAAAATAATTTCCAAGCTAAATGATGAGCTAACTAAACCAGTTCCATGAAAACTTCTATATAAAAATGAGATAATCAGCATGCTTGATTTACATGGGAAAATTATGCATTGATTCACATTTGAAATAAAAATTCATTCATGAATTTTAAAGATGAGAAAGCATGCTGCAATAATAGTTTAGTGCAGTTGGACTAGCATGTTGTATTGGTTGAGAAAATAGCTAAATACAATTTTGACATTGACAAATCGCGGAGTGGTTTAATGATATTCGTTCCATGATTCAAGTTTTTGGTCTTTGTCCAAAAAACTATGACGTTTAATGAGATTTTAATGCTCCTTTTTGGCCTTCAATGTACTGTAAGATACTATATCTGATATTGTGTAATCTAACAATGACACTTGAAATCTGGAATTTAAAAATTAAAATCGTAAAACACTTTTTGCATGATTTGTAGATGAAGTTGTAATGTAATTATAATTAGTACTCGATAATTGAGTAGGTAGATTATTCCTTATCATGATGTAAACACCCAAAAAAATAACTT
>JAANSO010001446.1:0-17060 GCA_036507315.1 Lepidocyrtus fimetarius | reverse complement strand
CTCAGAGGATTTAAAGAGTAACGAAATTGTTGGGATGGATCAGGAAGCCAGTGCTGCAGATAGGGAACTGGAACAGATTGAAGAGCAAATGGTTCAGTGGCAAAGGTAATCTAATTAAGACATGCCATCAATTTTAATTATATTTCAAGCGTTCTGATTTTGAATTGTTTTTGCAGAGTACTTCGGTTGGAAAAGAGAGCTGAAGAATTGGGCAAACTTAAAAGCAAAGCAGAAAAGCCAAGTGAGAATAATCACAGTCGAGATGAAGCTATGGATCAAGGTCCCAATGAAGAAAATGATGACGATGATGATGAAGACTTTAATGATGAATTAGATTGGAGAACGAAGACAAAGCGATAAAAGTAAATTAATGGCATGTCCAGTACTAATTTATATTTTCTTATAAAGCATGCACTTTTGTTGGTTGATTTCATTCATTTATTATAGAGAGTATATCGAAGATTAAATAAAAATGTAATTTTTATATATTTCATCAAGTCTTCGTGATTAAATATTTTGATTAAAATGGGTCATATTGGCTTTTATCATTCATAATCTATGATGAAAGTTAAATGCACTAAAAATTATGAATTAGACAAATAGATAAAAATGATGATGATTTTAATTATTTACAAACATTTCCATTCGTTCGTTTTCTTGTTGCGTTGTAAGAAAGGTGCATAAAGAAAAAGTTAAAGGCATGAAAGCTTGCATCAGCTGTTGCGTGGTTTACTTTTCTACATGCATGCAGGATGCACGTTATAAAACCAAATTTATTCAGCTGCGGTGCTTGTGACAGGAAAGATGAGAAATTTCATAATCCCTCATTACCATAAATCACATTCACAGATCAAATTCTTAAGTTTTAAATTTATTCAACCAATCTAATATTTATGGAGACGGGATGTGCTATGTAATGTGAACAGTGTTGGAAACAAAATTGCTCCTTAAAATGACTTTCTTAAGGGTACTACATCGTAGTTTGAAATTTACAAGAAATTTAAATTTGCACCAGAGAACTTTAAAAATGAAGTGTTCATCATGTTTGCGTAATTGGCTCTGGCCCTGCTGGATTTTACGCAGCTCAGCATATACTAAAGGTGAGTAAATGAACATAAATTTAATCAATTACAATGTTAGAACGAGAAAACTGTGACTTTTGAGTTTAATTTAATTGAAATTAATAACTTGCAGCTCAGGTCTTCTAGTTCAACTCCAGTTAAAGTAGATATATTCGAAAAGCTTCCAGTGCCATTTGGTCTCGTAAGATATGGCGTCGCTCCAGACCATCCTGAAGTCAAGAATGTTATCAACAGTTTTAACGAAGTTTTGAAAAATGAAAACGTTCGGTTTGTTGGGAATGTTGAAGCTGGAGCTCATTTTTCCTTAAACGAATTAATCAAATCTTATCATGCGATAGTTTTGGTAAGAATTTATGTAGTAAAACCCCTTATTTCACAAAGAATAAAATATACGAATTTGTATCCACTCTGTGATCATTGTTTGCTTATTTATCTTTCTGTCTGATTGATTTTTGTACAGTGCTATGGAGCGACCTCAGATAATCTATTGAATATACCAAATGAAAATTTGGTGACGTCCGCCCGGGAGTTTGTAGGATGGTATAACGGTCTTCCATACAATTCTAATCTCCCAGTCAATTTAAGAAATTCTTCTCGGGCGGTAATCATTGGACATGGTAACGTGGCTCTTGATATTGGAAGAATCCTTCTTACAGATGTGAAATCCTTGGAAAGCACTGACATAGCACCTTATGCGTTAGAAGAACTGAGGAATAGTGGAATCAAAGAAGTATTCATTGTTGGGAGAAGAGGTGTTCTTCATGTTAGTTTTACAATTAAAGAGTTTAGAGAAATGGTCAAAATTCCTGGAGTTAGTTGGAATATTGATATACGAGGACAAGAGAATATTCCCACTGGTACGATTAATTTACCCTGATTTGTATATTTGACTAGTAACTATAAAGGAGAATGATTGTTTAATTTCCCTTAGATAACCTCCAAAGACCAAGAAAGCGCCTTACTGAATTAATACTCAAGTCGGCAGAGTCAAACAAAATAGGACCGACAAGTGAAACTGCCCGACATTGGGTATTGAACTTTCTCCGCTCACCACTCCGAATCGATAAGACAGATGATGGTCGTTTAAAAATACAGTTCAGTGTGAATAAATTAATAGACAATAAACCGGTGAAAACTGACGAAATTGAGGCAATAACTTGCGATGTAGTATTTAGGAGCATTGGCTACAAAGGGAAACCGGTATTTAAAGAACTGCCATTCAATCATGAGGCTGGTGTACTTGTCAATGAAAATGGACGAGTTGTTGAAGGTTTGCTAAAATTTTAATAAACTGTTCTACACTAGACCAAGGAATCGATAACAAAATGTAATTTAATTAATTTATTTGCTTCATTTTAAATAGGAATATATTGTTCTGGATGGGCTGGGCAGGGACCCCGTGGGGTTATCTTATCTACAATGCAGAACGCTTTTGAAGTTGCCAAATTAGTGCATTCTGATTTGGAGTCAGGGTCAATTGGAAAACAGTCCAAACAAGGATTTTCCAGTATAGCCTCGTTTCTTTCAAACGTTAGGGTGACCGAATACTCCGACTATTTGAAAATAGCTGAATGGGAGATGAATAATGGGAGAAAAATTACCAATGTTCATGACATGATCAAAGTTTGTGACGGTGCTGCTTCGTGACTAATTGTGTAGTAAATAAATAAATTACAAATGGTTAAGATTTCATCGTATTTGCTGGTTTAATGTCTTTGTTCAGTTCATTATTAAAATTTCTTTAAATTCACACTTACGGGGTTATGATGCAAAATGTCATATCTATATTTGAGATTTAGATGAGATGCAGATTGAACAACTTTGTGTGAATTAATTCTTCGAATAAGTACAAATACCTATACAAGTGTTTACTTATATTCTCACATATAAATTGTACAGGCTTTTGAAAAATATAAATTAAGCAAGGGCTTAGGTAAAAAACTCTATGTTCAATGTTTGTTTCTTACGAATTCAAATAGTGCTTTTGTACTTAGAGTTTCACACGACATCAAGCGTTTTGTAAAACTACCAGCAAAGTCAATCTACTCAATCTCAATCCAAATAGCTTCCATTTAATTCTTGTACTTTGTACAGTAAATCATTTATTTGTCAAACCAAAACATGTCTAGAGCACATGTTGAAAATAAACCCGTATGGCTTCTATAAATAATTGCTGCATAAATGTTTAGTCCAGCTGGAAAAAAACAATAACCATATATTCGAAAAGCTCTTCAAAATAGTTAATCATTTGCAACTGGCCAGATTTGCCGACCTCGTATTGCAAAGATAAACGATAAAAGAAACCATTGGCGTATTTAATTATTCTGTTTGAAACATTGGCTATATGCGACAAGAACAACTGTAGTCTCACAATGGGGCAACATGGAACAATCATGAAAATCATTTTGCCTTACAAGAACTTTACCCTCCTAATAACAAACGATAGAAACCACAAATTCCTAAAATATACTCCCCTTCCCTCCATCTCATCAACCCACACAAATCCCTCATTACTCCCTTCCATATAATAATCCGCCGCGTCATCGTCATCAATACGAACTTCATCCTCTTTTTTCTATCCCAATAATTTCCAATACAAAAGAACCATTTTGATTCGAAGAACGGAAGGAACTAAAAAAACGTTTGATATACCCTGGCTATATACCTTTTGAATGAACTAAACCAAGAGTATTCCCTCAAATCTAATCACGCGACACAAAAAATAATAACATTTCCACCCCTTTCTCTCCACTACACATCCGTTCTTTCCTCTCTCTTTAGCTCACACGACAATAATCCCATTTAGTTTTCGAAACAGAAAAAAAAGAATCATTAGTTTTTAGTAGACGGTAAAATACAAAAATACATCATACAGGTCAAACTTTTATGCATTTAAGAAACGGACAAAGGAAAAAGAAAAAAAGTTCGAAATTCATTTACACGTATCGCATGACACATGCACAAGACTTCCTTCTCTCCCTCAATAAATGACATACGACGAGGATGAGGAGGAGGATGAAGAGAGCAGCGGAGAGTACGCTTTTTCTTGACCGTTATGTTTATAATGACGATGTTAGTTTTAAATTAGTTTCTTCCATTAAAAAATCATACGTCTAGCTGCGCACAACAACTCTATAATAGTCTTGGCGGTTAATAAGGCTCTATAAGGTAAATCCAAAGGGCTACCACCGGTGCTTACTCTGGTAGTCATATAACTTCCAATTCGAACCTAAATTATTTCTCTGTAAATTATTATTAGAGAACGAAAATGACGATGTTGATGGGACGCGCGGAATTCTCTATTCGTCTTATTCTTCTCTACTTCCACTATATTTCTCCCCGGATATATAAATATATAGATAAATATATCGCGTGTTATTATTAATGAGAACAATTTTTCCCTTCCTTCTCCCTCCCCGACCTTAATAATAATATTTTTTATCATTTTATCAAAAAAATATTATTACATTTAGAATTTTATTTTCTGATCGGAAATTTGCGTGCATGTGGGGATATGCCAAACAAAATAGTTTACTTATAATTTGTTATTACTGATGATGAATGATTTGAATGGTTTTAGGTCGCTAGTCGCTTGGTTTGACGATGTTTCCTTTTGATTTGAAATAATTCGTAATGATGGCAAAATTTTTTAAACATTTTTCATAAAAATCATTTTTAAAATGTAACGATGAGTAAGCATTAATNCTTGGTTTGACGATGTTTCCTTTTGATTTGAAATAATTCGTAATGATGGCAAAATTTTTTAAACATTTTTCATAAAAATCATTTTTAAAATGTAACGATGAGTAAGCATTAATTTTAAAATTAGGATATTTCCCATAAGAATTGGTCTTGAAAAGTTAAAGTTACATGCAATATTCCGTGTAGAATGAAATTATTTAATAATTCAACTAAATTTTTGCATAATTCAAAGAAGCGCCTTTATGTTATGTACTGATCTAAATTATTTAGCCTTTTATCCGTGTGAATTTAACCATGTCGTATTTAAATATTTCATAAATAGAGTATTATTTATTGTAAAGGACTGTGGATTAATTTGTACGAATTAAAAAATCATGGAATTGTATAAAATTTCTTGTAGTTCAGGCAGTAAATGTATTATGTTGCCCCAATTATTATCCAGCAGGTAAGTAAAAAGTTCATCAGAATCAAATTAATATGCACAGCACATACAATAAAACAAACAAGAAAGTGTTAAAGAACAAGCTTGTGAACAAGTTTAGTTTCCGATAAGATCATAAAATTAGACAAAACGTTGGGAATTCTTGTAAGCAGATCCAATCTAATTCCTCAAGTATCCATGTCGTATTTAAATATTTCATAAATAGAGTATTATTTATTGTAAAGGACTGTGGATTAATTTGTACGAATTAAAAAATCATGGAATTGTATAAAATTTCTTGTAGTTCTGGCAGTAAATGTATTATGTTGCCCCAATTATTATCCAAGTAAAAAGTTGATCCGAATCAAATTAATATGCGCAGCACATACAACAAAACAAACAAGAAAGTGTTAAAGAACAAGCTTGTGAACAAGTTTAGTTTCCGATAAGATCATAAAATTAGACAAAACGTTGGGAATTCTTGTAAGCAGATCCAAACAGCAGACTTTTACCAAAAATATGAATTCTTTAGATGATTCATTTGCAAAATAAGATGACTCATTTTTTCAGCAAATCCCTGCATCATTATTAAACTCTAAGCAGCATTAAATAAAAGAAAAATATTTTGTCTGATTAACCAATTATTTACCATTTGGTATCGTTTCCAAGATTAAATATAAATTTTATTGCGCCTTAAATCAAAACCATTTTAAACTATTATTTTCCCATATTAAGTAAGCAAAGTAGCCAAATGAAAAACAAAAAGCCTCCCATACAAACTCATATAATAACCCGCTTAAAGAAACAATTTTTCTAAAAAGACAAAGCCACACACACCTGGATAATTAAACAGAAAACATCCTCCTCCTCTCATGTGTGTCCTCTCCATCTCCTTCTTTCATTCTGTCTTTCCCGTCTGTCTCATAATGATACATAATAATAATCCCCAAAAAAGAGTTTCTTCGCCATTTGGCAAAAACCAAGTGGAATCTTTTATTATAGCACAGCAACAACATAACAACGCTTCACACAATCTGTTGCTGGAATTCATTTGACTTTTTTCTTTTATTATAAAAGCAACGTCTTCAAATTATTTCTCTTCTTAACCCAATCTCCTTGTCACGCTATTGTATTCCATACCACTTCGTTTCTACAATCATATTTGAGTTCACCCTTATTATGTCGTGTACACAAAACCATCTTTACAAAAAATACTTCATATAATTAGATAATTATGAAAGAAATGTGGATTCTCTCTCTCTCTTCTTGCTTACTCCTTTTTATCCAGACACAATGCAAAGGTAGATCCTCATCATAATCATCATCATCAGTATCATACTCGTAATCGTATAAGAACTATCGCGTGACGATTATATTATGGTTAGAGGACAAAAAACAAAAAATATATTTTGTATTTTTAGCCGGATGTTGAATCAGAAAGAGAGATTCTGTGTGTGGGAAGAAGAATGGTTCTCATATTATATAAAAATTGAAAAAATATACTATTCTTAATTAGGACGTTGGCTAACCATCCAAGTAAGGTTAAATTCATTTTTTTTAATAACAAAGATAAAAGTTCAAAAACGCTTTGTGTTTTATAAAAATCAAAAACACAATTGCAGTACACAAGTACTAACATAATTGTACAGATTGTATCATTTCATTATCGTTTTGCCCCAGGACAAAACACTGAAATGATAATTTAAGGATAAGATAATAGAGAAGCCCTTGAAGCAATCAAAAACAACACATTTTTTGGAATAATAATTTCCCCATAAGTTACGTAATTCTAAAAACACAAGACTATTATTTTAATGATGAAAAAGAATGTAATTTCTCTCATACACCCGTGAAAAAATAAGGATCGGATCGATTAAATAAAATAACAGATAATTTTCGAAGCAAAGAAAGAGAGAAGTCGACTGACTGACGAGAGACAGAAAGAATATTACATAATAATTCAGAAAAGACCGATCGTAGTAATATTATTTTTATAAGTAGACGCAAAAGACGCGTAATGATAGAGAATGGATAGTCTCATGAAAAAAAAACATTCTCGCAGAAAGATCAAAGCCAAAGTCAGAGAAGGAACAAGATTTTTTTCTTCATCTTCTCCTAAAAGCACCATCCCAAAAGGTATTTATCAAGATAAATTGGTTTTGTGTATATGATAACTAGCCATGTCAATCATTCCGTGTTGTGTACATCTTCTTAAACTGTTGTTTTTCGTCTCTCTTCTTTTTTCGGATGAATGGGATAATTTTGCTGTGGTTCTTGTTGGAGTCAGGTTTTTTCCTCTTTGTATGAAGATGATGTTTACTTGCAAAAAAATTGACAGAGAGGTAGATACGAATGCAATTTTCCTAACAGGTGGAATGATTTCAATATTATTATGCAGTTTTCAGCTTTTGATTGACGTATTTGTATCATCTTGAACCAACCTGGTGTCCATATGCATATGTACAAAAAATGGGATTTAAATAAACCAGGTGATAGTGAAATTAATGATAATAATTAGCAATAATGCAGCTTCAGCAGCATATTTTTGCAATTTGCATTATTTACCTTTTAGAAATTCCTTTTTGGGGCAAAGTGAGAAATGCAGGGTAAGGTAGCTTTGATTATCTTCAAGTTTAATTTTCACTCTAGCGTCAATTTGAAATTGTTTTAATTGATCTTTTAGCACATTTTAACTAAAGAGTAGCTTTAAATTGTTTAGGAAAATATTTAAATCTTGCCTATTGGCACGGTTTCTTACAGATCGCATGTGTGTACTGTTTGAAGAGAGATAGAAATGTTAACAAATCAGATCCTGTCACGTACAGCAAAAACCTTAGAATAAGATCAAAAGGATCTTTTTCTTTCACTCAAAAATCAATCATCTCATCATATTTTGCGTGATAAAAAGTATCATGTCTTTTGTTCTTGTGCGAAATACTTATCATACGTGTTGACAAGGGAAGATAGACGAAATGAATATGTGTTGACGTTAATTACGAGTCGCGGTTGTGTCTATGTTTTAATTAGTTTATGTTTACGATGAGTGGATGTGATTTTTGGACTTTTTTAAAAATATTTAAAATACGTACGAAAATTATCAAAAAGTCATCAACATTTTAGAAATGCTTTTGCATTTTAAAATCTGATAAATTTGCCTCTATCCAGATTAGCACTTTTACTAAATTTTAGCGTTTTAGTCCGCCATTTTCTAAATCTGAATCACACGCAAAGGCATAATCAAAAAACTACAAAGCCATAAAAAAAGCCTAACCAACACCCACTCTTAAAATTCAAAAAGCTATCGCCATATTACTAAAAAAGGAGTCTTTTGCCTGCTGCTGCTGACTAAACTGCAAATGATTATAAAGTCAAAGGTACTAAAAAGCTTGTAATGAGTATGTATACGCGACCACATCAAAATTACATACAACAAGCCTAAAAAAACTATTTCCCCTTATAGGATTTTATTACCCAACCGGATCAAAAGAAAAGTCATAAATCATCGACATAATCATAGACTACTTTCGATCATCCACAAACACATTCGGTTCTATGCACTCTTCTTCTACTCCTTTTCTCTACAATGATGACGGGGCTTGCAAATAAGTCTCTCTTCTTCTTACGCCCTTTTACATAAAAGCTTTTCTCTTTAGCTCATTGGCCACAGAAATTACAGCTCTCTCTACTAAATACTTTTTAGTTCAACTTATATTTACGTTTAAAAATCAAATATGTATGAAAATAAAATGGTTTCGCTAAAAAAGCTATTGTTTCAAACTCTGAACTGGTTCTCTAAAATTATTATATTTAAATTGTAAATTTTTAAAGGGATTTCACAAACAAAGCCAAAAACCTTCATTCTATCAACAATTCAAAGAAATTCATAATCAAGCCATTTTGAATATTTTCCCAGCAAAATAGAGAAAAGTATAAATAATATAATCTAGTTAATATTTTCAATCCTTTTCCCCATAATCTACTCTATCGTCATCACAAAGCTCATATCGTCATCTAAAATAATCCTTTAAAACCTTTTCCTGTTCAGATAAAAATAATTCTTGTAAATAAATTGTTTCTTTCCCATGATAGTTATCTAAATGAGCTCATAAATTTAGTTAATGATACGCAGTTATACAATTGCTGCTACATACGCACTACCACACTACTACTAAAATATATACCTGAGTAATCTAATGAATAAATTCCATACAACAGGAAAACTATGGCAGGATTTTAGAAAACAGGAAAGAATCTATTGTTTCATCATTGTTTAAAGTAGTAATGGGGTAAATTGATGATAAAAATTAATCTGAGCAATGCCAACTATGTGCTTTTAGACGAGTATTGTTATGACAGATGCTTATCAATCTATGCATTAGGTACTTTTACAACGAATCTCTATTGACAAGGAATTTGATAAGTTATCAACACGAGTTTGAATTACCTTACCATTAATGATAATTTTTTGAATCACGTAACTAATTTGGACAAAGCGAATTATTTCCAACAAAAACAATATTTTGCAACGTTATTGCGTACAGGATATTGTGTGACATGTATTTATTGCATTATCTCATCACTCTCTGTCTCCGGTATCCCAAAACAAATATAAAGATGCACTTTACACAGGTAGCAAAAAAGGGTTTTAAAGTTGGAGTTTAAAGCGTTAAAAGCACAAGTTAATGAGCGGAAGCTTCGTAATTATATTAAATGAGCCCATATTATACTTGTGACTTATTATCCAACTTTACGTAATATTTTTGGGTAAAATTTTAACTCTTTTTTGTGCAGATAACGTAGATAGCAGTTAACACACAAAGAAGGAAGGAAATTTTGTGTCGGAACTTTATCATTTTATAAAAGTTAATATATTGTTTAAAGGTGATTCAAAGGTTTAAAAGAAAAAGGTCATGTGGGATGCGTAAATTTATAAAAAAAGTAAATATATATTTTTAAATGCGTATATAAATTTTATTAAATGAGTTTGACGTTTTTATTAAGACAGTATTTTCTGTTAAAAATTCACTTTTTCTTGAGAAACTTTTAAAAGAGGATTCCGATCTTTTTTCTTAAAAAAGAAACTGTCGATGGACAAGTTAGATAATAATTGAGAGAGGAAGAAAAGGTAGAGAACAGAAAGGGTTCTCTTTCTAGAATGTGCATGGGTCCTAAAATTGGGACATAATAATTTTAACGTGACAATCACACCTGGTCCATTCAAAAAAAAGTAAGAGAGGAAGTTCCTCTTTTGTTTTTATAACGTACTAATTAAAAGCGTATCGATTTTTAAAAGGAGGATGAAATGATGCCGACAATTACCTCGTTTTTTGACAATGATCCGATCAGAGAGACAAAAACACAAAACTGTTTTTGATTATCGACTTATCATTATTGGGTCCCATCATCCGATCAGTAGCTCAAAAGGAACGGTCTTGTACTTTGTTACAAAAAAATATGTAATTTTTGTTTCATGATGATTGGAATGGGTGGGATCGTGGGTGGTAATTGGGATTATTCTCACACACAAATATACAGATCCGTTCTTTGTGTCGGTAGATATGTTTGATTTCGTGAGTACAAGATCTTGTTTGGATTCTGTCTGATTTCAGATCTTGTATTTGATATTTTTCTCTTAAAAAACTGTACGTCTCTTGGGTGTTCTCATTTATAGGTTGGAAGATAATTAGATTGATCGGTTTTTTAAGAATTAGGGTAGCTATTGAATGAGAATAGTATCTGTATTGATTAATCAACTTCAATAGGATTGAAAGAGTGTAATTATAGTTTTGTCCTGATTTGATAAATCGATTCAGTAACGATTAAAAACGCACTTACAAATTGTTATTGTCATTGGCTTTCGTGCCAGATGGATATATGAATCTTAGTATGTATTTGTACTAGAGGCAATGAGGCAATAAATGATGAAATAAGATTTTCATCTTTAAGATATTGATCAAGAAAATTCAGTGACAAAAATGTTTCGATTTATATAAAATTACCAGTCATCTACTAAAATATATACAGGCTTGTGCCGACTGACATTAATCTGTGTACATGTGCCCAAAATATTATTGTACACTTGGTGCAGGTATAGCTGTTCAGAATTCAGTGTTTTATATGCAGACATATCAAATCAGAATTGCTAATTTTAAGTAATGCATGATTTTTCAGAATATTCTTTAAAATCGGTGTAAAACTTGACCTGCGCGAGTGCCCAAGATCTATACGACTCATTAAGCATCTACAGCCTTTCTATTTGGTAATCATTCGATTACACTACAGAATTCGAAGAATCCTTTTAGTAATATTATTTTGAAATTTATTATACATTTTACTATATAATTTGAATTTTTTAAAACAGATCTTGGCTCAAAAAGCTGAAAACGTCAGGCTTGTCATAACATTTAACTTTACAAAATCAAAATGTTTTTTAAACAACTAAAGAGCAAATCTTAATTTGATAGCCAGCAGAAAGTTCTCCAAAAATCTGATTACGAAATCAATAAATACAACAGCAATCAATTCCTCCCCTCCAACAAGAAAAAATATTTCATAATGCAGCAATTGCCAACAAAATTTTTAAAAAATCCCCTAAAGTACTTATAACCAACCCTAACCCTCACACTAATCATTTTAATACACATCCAATTTTTTGGTTCTTTACGAAAAAGCACATTTTAGCATCAAAAACTGGTAAAACAGAAATCGAATAATAAACATCGCGTGCTTATAATTTCAAATATTTGTAATCCCCTTTTTGCTCTTTTCTGTTTTTTGGTTTCCGGCTTTCCCCTTTTTCATCTAAACACATTCTTCTTTTTCTATAATGCATTATAAATTTTTAAAAGCATAAATAACTACTAAAAATGCTACAAAATATTTTTCAGCAAATTTAACCATCGAGAATGTTCTGAGATTTTATTCTCTGAAGCAATCGTCGCCGCCACCAAAAACTTCACCACCAACAGGAACGCAACCACCACCACCGCCATAATCATCTTCATCATCGTCATCCTCTCATCATCCTTTTAAAAAAGCTCTCTTTATGAGGAGAAACAGTATCGCACAAACCAAAAAAAACAAGCAAACAAAATAAAAAATCCTTCATGTGCTCCACGCCAAATGGAGAACCGAAGCCGTCCCGTTTCCTTTGTCGAACCCGCCCCTTGCCGTATCCCGAGCGTATCATCGACCACAATTTCAAAAATCACAACAACCCAAGGACTGCCTTTTTGTCCTTTTTTACAATGTAATGTCGTTCATGCGTTGTGTGAATATGTCTGAAAGTGAGTGACTCGCTCGCTTCTGCGATATGTGGATGTTTTATAAGCGATCATTGCAATGAATGTGGATCGATATAAAAGTTGGAAAGAATACAACAAACTAAGGAAAAGAGGGGAGTTGTGAGAGCTGAACACAATCCAAAGTAGCTTAACAGCTCACAGAGCATTATACGTTCTTACACAAATTCCCCTTTTTCCTCCCTTCTCGTTCCTCCTTCCAACAACAATTTTTTCTCACCTGAACAAAGGTAGAAACGGTTATGATACAAAAAGGATGATTATCATCAGAGAAAAAACTCCAAAAGCATTATTAACTTTGAAAAGTTTGAAAACTTTGTTGTGAGTTGGCGCTGATGAGGTACTGGATGGAGAACCGTACGCCTTCCTTCATCATCTCCACTCGCTTCACTAACAATAAACAATGCTGCACTACCGCATCATGATTACTCTTTCATATCAACTTCTTCTCTCTTTAGCTCCAACTTCTCTACTTCTTCTGACTCATTTTCATGCTAGAAGGGTAACGATAAACATGTTATAATCGTACATAAAAGAGCGCTGCTGCTCTTTCTTATTGTTACTCTTGCTGGACTCTAGCTTTTACGTATACATTATTACTCGAACCCAAAATCCAACTACAACCAATTTTGTTTTCTCTCTCGCACTAGTTCTTTCCACATCTCCACATCTATTTTTCATACACTCTCTCAGGTAAAGCCCGACTACACGTTCTTTGGAGAGAGTCGCAGAGAAAATACTTTTTTAAACAGGCTTCTCATCAGTTTTAGTTTGGAGATCGGAGAGTGAACATAACTATTAAAGCCATGTTATAGTAATAATACAATATCACGTTATTCCTAATTACGGCCATTCTCTCTCTCAATCATATTTGAGATGACGTTATAAAGTCGAGTACTCATCTTTCCAAATTATTTTATAAAACTAGTCAAAAAATCTGAATATTTCACATGTGTTCCATAAATTATTTAAGTTTTTATTGTTGCTGGAGAAAGGGAAGAGATACATTACAAATTACCCCTCCTGTTTATTTGACTCTTGAATAATTTATTTCTTACATGACTGATTGATACGTGTACGATTTTATGTTATATATACGCAAAATTATTAAATTATGTGTGTAATTTCGAGTTCCAGGTGGTTTGCTAGTTTTTAGTGACAGTGGATTTGTGTTTGCTCACCACCACCACGACAACAATACAGCTCACTACTATTTGTAACCCCTTTTACTTTTACTCTCTCATCCACTTCATCATTCATTCATTCGTCAAAATAATTTCTGCTTGTTGTGTTCATTATTTATTTAAAAATGGATTATTGGCAGTAGTAGTGGTGTAATGGAATAATGATAGGAAACCAAAACTCGTGAATTTTATGTATATTTGTTGGTAAAACTCGTGTTTTGTCAGAGAGAAAATTAAAGTGAAAATAAAGATGTTGAACATGAATGTAAGTCAATTGGGTGGGACGGTTTATGCGACGAAGAGGAGGAGACGGAATGGGAAAAGGTGGGGATGAACAAATTCTTCTTTTACATGATAATAAAAATGCAGTAATTAAAAGATCAAAAGGAGCAAAAATTATCGTGAAAAGCACATTCTTATATAATAAATCTTTTAATCCCGCATCTTATTGCGAGGCGTGTGTGTTGTTACCACACATATCACACGATTTTATGTAAATCATTTCAAACAGTGAAATCAATGAAGACGGTCGATTGAGGAAGATACACGTTTGGGAGTGTGTTTGGGTGTGAGAGGATGAGGATATGACTTTTATTCATAACCTTAAGGGATAAAAGTCAGAAGATTTACAGCACAGATTCTGGTTAAAAAGTCAAAACCTTTTTTTAAAAATCGATACGCTGTACAGTTCCAAAGTGTACCATATGGTACCATTATGACTTGTTTCCGCTTTTTATGAAATATAAAAATTATCATCAATACTGCACAATATGAAATGATAGGGTAGACAAGACAAAAAGTGATCGTAATAAATGCTAATAACCCTTTTTTCATTGTTACCTATTCTTCACAGTATCAAACCACCCCCGAAGGACGGGATCCAGAAAAGTAACCCATCAAAACGACACAGAGAGAGACTGAACGCAGAACTGGACCATTTAGCATCCTTACTCCCGTTTGAGCAGAATATCCTCAGTAAATTGGATAGACTAAGCATCTTACGTCTTGCTGTTGCTTATCTTAGGACAAAAAGTTACTTTCAAGGTAAATTACAACTTTTTACCTTTTTTCTAAAGAAAAAACACATGAAAAGGGACCGCATAGCACATCACACAATAGATTTGATATATTTCTTTAACCTCCTACTGCGTTTTGTTTACATTCGGTGCTGTTTGTTTGTGTGAAGTTGGGGCAGAAAATCCTTTTCTTTTCGCCTTTTTTTTATTTTGGTCACCAGTCACTAGTCACCACATTGCTACTACCTCCAACAGAACCCGAGGAAAATAATGTATTAATTAGATCTGATTGAAATACTCCGATTTCATATTTAATTCATCATCTCGTCATACATTTATCATTCTTCTCCCCTGTCTGTCATGAATATGCTTAAAAACTGAAGCTCATGTACCTTTCCTGCTACTACTACAACTGCCGCTTGTATACTTTTGTGTAATGAACACATCAAAACAGATAATATTATAAATCTCATCGTCGATCTACATTAAGATAATTAAACTTACTCTTTTGGGCAGTATAGTTTGCTTCCTTTTCCTAACCAGCCACAATCTACTGTTGTTTCTATATCTAAATTTTACTGAATTAAGATCATCATCATTTACTATCATCCTCATCATCATCATCACAGAATTTAACAAACGAGAAAAGGACCAGAAACAACAGCAAAAACATCATTTTCCTTCACAGTTCATTAAGCTCATCATCATCAAAGTTTTCATCCTTTTTCCTTTACGTAATAGTTCTAATAATCATACATAAAACCACTACTATATTAGCAGCTCTTGATTCCTCTTCTCTGTTGTTGTGGACAGATAAAGTTTTGACAGAGATCTTAATGGATGATATGGTGAAGGAGCAGAGAGGAAAGGGGAGACCCATTGTCATTATTATTATCCTCTGAACTTTATTGTTTTATGTTAAATTACGTAAAAAAAGATTACATACGTAAAGTCACATTATCATTAAATAAGTAGCAAAGAAACTTCACGGTTAATAATTTGTATATATCAAAAAATTAGTTTGGCTAATTTAAAAATGAGGTAAATTTTGATTATTATTATTACCTAACAGTTTTTTCTTATTATGATCATTTTGTTTTAGGACCTAAACATTTTTGGTAGTGTTTTTTAATGCAAAAAAAACTCTTTAGCATAATGTTTCACATTTCCTGTATTTTAAGAAAAAAGGCAGCATTATTTAGGAGTTTTTAAAAATAACCGGAAAATTAAACGCGTGTATATTTATACGTAGATTTACAGTTACGTAAAACCATCAACCAACATCCCATTTCCTGTTACAATAAATTTAAATCCGTTTGTGTTGTTGCAAAAAGTAAAAACTGTCGTAGCTTTTTCCACATACCTTTATTCCAAGCATAGGAGCAACGCTCGCAAAGCTTTTAAAACCCAAAACATTTCCGGCTTTTTACCTACCACCACTTTTATTATATCTCGCTCGATTTAATCCAAAAAAAGAAAAAAAATTCTCCGAAAAATAGTTTTTTTCAATGTTTTTAAAAACTGTAGAGTTTCTGGAAAAGTATCCACAGAATTTCTCTAAACAGTATTGCAGTAGTATTGCTTTGGTCCTTAACTGATGAGAATAGAGGTTTAGACACCGAGATATAGATTCCACGCATTCGCTCATCATCATCATCATGCACACCGTCAGTCTCTCATCCTTTATGTCCGCATGTTTCGTGACTGGAACACATTAAAATCCATCGTATTTATTATAGAAATACGCTATTTTGTCAGACAGAAAAGTCTGAGAGAAGAATTCATACAAAAACCTTTTTTTTTGCGTATATATTTAAAAACATTTGTAAATTTCTAAACAAACAAAAGTTTCAAAAAATTCTAAATATTTTATACAAATTCGTAAAGTATATTTTATTAAATAGCCCCAGAAAAATGTCTCCAGTTCCATACCTAAATACAGAAAGCATACAACGGAACCAAAGTTTAATCAAAAATGCAGAAGACAAGCAAGGAAAGAAAAGAGAGACAGGATCATCCAATAATAATCGATCCACTCTGCGCATCTCCCTCTTTTCTCTCTATATAATACCATCAAAAAAGTAGCTTCTTTCCTAAAAATGAGTAAAAATGTTAAAACAATTCCATCGCATCACACACAAAAAAACTCCATTATGTAAAAAGCATTCTCAGTTCTCAACTACTACACATGCTCAAAATCATTCTCTTCTTTTTCTTCTTCTGTACAATTTATTTTATACAAAAAAAGAAAAGAATTTATGCAGTAGTCTGTCTATCCAGTAAAGAAAATCCATCCAACTTGTCGCAACAAAAACATTTTTTGTGCCGTTGTTTAATACTGCTCCTGCTGGTGC
>JAANSO010001445.1:0-17061 GCA_036507315.1 Lepidocyrtus fimetarius | reverse complement strand
TGTTTATTGCTCCAAGTGTTATAAATAAACTCGTGAAAGGGTAATAAAATTGCACATTTTATTACAGAGTACTCCAAGAAATACCTAGCCGAATGGATCGAGCACAAACACCAGTAAATCCCCGACCTATTTATATGGTAGATAGTGAAGTAAAATTTGCCCAAGACTTGAGTGAATATTGGTATAAGCCTTTCGCGTCTCGAGAGGAGACAGTAGCAACATTAGTAAACGCATCATCTGGATCTTTTTTGATAAGAAATTCCAATAGTTTTCCTGGAGCGTTTGGTCTGGCGGTAAAAGTTAGCGAAACGGCCGGAGAGAAAGGAATCCGTCACTTCCTCATTGAGCCCACTCGATTTGGGGTTCGATTAAGAGGAAGTCCTTTAGAGCCAGTGTTTAGTAAGTCATAAAATCTCTAACACAAAACATTTACTCCATTTTTCTTTTGGCCTTTTTACATTGCTTCTATTTGTTGATCTCTTTCATCATTTTTACTCTTTGGATGAGTTCCAGTTGTGAATTCTAATAATTGCTAGAAAAACTTATAGCGAACATTTTGGCTTTCCTTATTTACAGGCTCCCTATCAGCACTAGTTTATACGCATTCAATCGAGCCATTAGCATTACCAACAACTTTATCGCTTCCTAGTTTTGATATTTTACCAAAGTCAAGTCAATCAACGACAGCACTGCTTCTGCGTCAAGGGGCAGCATGTCAACTTTTGTTCTTAGGACTCACTTCAGTGGAATGCTTAACTGGAGATGAAGCAATAAATCGTGGAATTACAAAAATTACTGGGAAATCTCCAATTCCGATCTCACTTCGGTTGAGCAAACATGGTCTTACGCTTACTGATGTGTTTCGTAAACAGTAAGTATAAAAGCAATATATTATTTTTGATTAAATGCATACAAGACAAATTTTTGGGATTGCAAAAATAATATTGATTTTTTATATTTTTCTAGGTTCTTCCGCTTGCACTTTGCCTTAAACGACATTTCCTACGCGTCGTTAGTGCCTGGACGTAGTGTAGCTTACGGAAAGGAAGTAAAACAAGTGTTCGCAATCGTAGCAAGAGCTCCAAGGGCCCAAGAAAACTCCGTAATTGTTCTTGCTGAACTAGAACAAGGCCAACCAGCAAATGCAATCGTTTCATTTATACTTAGGGTAGTAGCCTGGCAGCATTAAAGGTTGAAAGTTCAAAAAATCTTACATTTACTCGGTATTTTACTATGATTATAAAATATTTATTGTAATAATATATCCTTAAAAGTTTCTTTGTGTTGGTTTTACATCCTTTTATATTCCTTTCACAATATTTGTCCTTTAATTGTCACAATTTAGGTAAAATTGTGTAGAATTTGTCAAAGTCAGCTTTAATTTAATATCCATTTGAAAGCACAATTGAGTGGTCACTCTTTTAATAATTTGTTAGCTAGGAATTAGCAATAACCGTTGTTTACATTATGTACCTTAACAAAGTTTTGTTTAGCAGAGAAAGGCTTTATAGTTTATGTAAATTATATGTTAGTGGTTTACTCAAAATACAACCAAAATACAAATTAAAAACTTTACCAAATAATAAAACAAAATCTGGAGCTTGCTACTACGCATTACAAGAATATTTTACTTTATGTTTACTTTTGTTTTTTTGACAATTTCCTGTCAAATAGTTTAAATGTATGTTTTAAACCAGCTTAATTTCTGTATTAACTAACCTGAAATTATAAAAAAGTTAACTACAGACAAATATAGTATTAAGCAAACAACAATTTGTTGTAGGAAACCTGTGAGAAAGCATACTCCGAAAAATATTATATACATATATTGCCAATGAAATGACTATAACACGGGAATAATGCAGTTGTTTTTATTATTAAAGCGTTATGATAGAAGTAACATTCAAGAAAATAAACAATGTTGATAAAAAAATATGCTATTTTATGTCTAAAAATAATTGTAGTATCATGACTAAAAAATTTCAATCCACTGATTTTTATTACTTACTAAAACACAGGCACAACGGAAAGTTTTATGCAAGATTATGTCAACATGTCACGACAAACCGTTTTGGTAAGTGAAGGATGACGATATGAAATGAACGATCATTGGTCTGGTCATGACGACTTTGATGAGGTAAGATTAACGACACAATGTTGTGCCAGGTGACGTACGCTCTCACTGATTTTTTCACATCCTGGACAATAAAAATCAATGTTTTTTGTCACGAGTATCGTTCACGCATTTAAATTGCTTGTGCATTCATATCATCACCCCAATAATAAACAATTATAATAACCACTTGAGTTGATATTTGAACAATAAGTACGAATCATTGTTCGTTAGTTTTCCAGTTTTATCCGGAAAAGTTACATTAGAATAGATTCTAATGTATATAGAATCAGCGATATTGTTTAAAAATTGTTTTCTTAAATCCAAACTGGAAGTGGTTCCTGTAAAACATTCTGTAGATAGTTGACACTCCTTTCTCATTATGATTAGGTTGGGCTTTTAAATGTTTGCACATTCTCGGAGATTCCAATTTGGCAACCTCAAAGGAATGCATATACAAGTCGGGTTTTGCTAATTTGAAAAATTTTATGATCTGGCGAATGAAAGACTGGATATTATAAACGTATGAATATGGCGGCAGAAATTTGATACGACAAAACAAGCATGCTTATCTATCATTCACGAAAAAATTCAT
This sequence comes from Lepidocyrtus fimetarius, assembly GCA_036507315.1. Lineage (NCBI taxonomy): Eukaryota > Metazoa > Arthropoda > Collembola > Entomobryomorpha > Entomobryidae > Lepidocyrtus > Lepidocyrtus fimetarius. The sequence goes on along the minus strand of JAANSO010001445.1, from coordinate 14,353 downwards.
TCAGAAATTCCAGTTACAACCGAAATTGATTTTGCAAGGTCCTCTTTATAAAAGCGTAAGTGTTTGGGCATTTATATTCTCGTGTGGATAAGAATTTTCGTGAGCATTAGGTACCATACTTCATTCTACGTCATATTACAAGACTTACAAGAAATTTCGTTGCAGAAATGACGTAATCCAAAAGAATGAATTGAAATGATTTTATGATAATACTAAACATAGCAATGAATTTTAATGAAAGCAGCATTGAAAATTTGGTTAGCTTCTAGTTTGATATTGCTGTGAAATTATGCAACAAGATTTGGTTTTATCAAGATTCATTGAAATAAAGGACTTGCTCACTGGATTTTGCATATTTGATTGACATAAAACAGAAATATGAAGTCAACTTGTGAAAATAATTTAGTTGAAATTAGGTAGTAAAATTTGCGAGTATCCGGTTAATTTTATGATCTATTTAAAATAAAAAATGTTCAAATCATTTTTTTAAAAGTCAGCCTGTTTAGACACTTGAAGTATTATTTATGTCGCCAACTTTTTTCAGAACAATAAATGATTTTACCATTTGGTATAGTTAAGAACAAATAGTTTAGAATTTGGTCCTTTCAAAAGGTAGATAGAAGGAATGTGGGCATTTTCTTTATGTTGTGGTCTTATCTATGCACAATTATAGCAGAGAAAGGAAAAATAAACGGCAGCTTTTGTTGAAAACATGAGATTGTCACATTATTATTTTGTTCTATTTTAGGCATTCACTTTATGTAAACTTATGAGTGAAAGGTTTGCTGCTGTACTCAACCGGATGCGGATTTGTGACCGTCTGGCTTAAATCATTTTTTGTTTGACTCCTTAATAATAAAATATACATTGTCGTTATAAACGACAGAATGGCTTCATTTTATTTTTATCCCAACAAGGTGCTCAATAAACGTACTAACCAATTGATGTAATTAATTCAATAGTAATATATATAACTTTCCATTTATAATTTATTAACTTGTAATAACCAGCTATAACCAGTGAAAATTTTTCGACGTCTCTCGTGAGTCTCGACGAAGAATTTTCATCCTGTCAACTGAATTTTAGCATAAAGGATATACTTGCCGCTTGCGATTTCGATGTTTAAGATGAGATCAAAATGTCAAAAATAACTTAAACTAACATAAGTTTGTCGAATTTTGATCATTCCCAAAGCTTGATATTATTTTATGCGATATGGAAAACGTTCAAATTATTACGTACTTTCTTGCTACTTTTTACATCCGCTTGCAAACTTCCTTATTGAATTCCCCCTTTTCAATTTTAACACATTAAAAAAGCATAGGCATTTTTAGAAACGATTGAACCTTTTCAACAATTACAACGTTAAGGCTCGACTGGCTGTCGCGAGTTCTCTTTCATTGACTGTTGTGCTAAATTTGTAAACAAAGCTAATCCGCATTTGCATCTCCTTACCAGCTTTTTTGCTGTATGCGTATCCTACTTTTATGATAATTACATCCTGAATCCTGAAGGGAGAAAGATACTCACAAGATACTTTAAGGTTCCGTATAAATAAACAGAGCTTAAAGTGTCATTGCAAAAAAAGAAGCATTCAAGTCGTAGAACAAGTCTGTCAGGATTAGTGATGTAGAAACGGACAATAAAAAATAAGCAGTATCAAACTTTAAATTAGCAAAATCTGTTTGCTTCAGCAGATGTGTTTATTTATGGCACATATAATAGCATGCATCATCATCAGAAGAGGGACGAGGATCAAAAGGAGTAAAAAGTGAATAAGCAGATAGAGATTTTTATCACACATTCTATTCTTTGATAATATGTAACCCTTTTTGAGTTGCAAAAGATCAGTTGTCGTAAGGCCTGTGCCTTTCTTGTAGGTTTTGTAGATGCAGGACAAAAGTGAATTTCTAAATCAATTACATCCTGTTTACCTCTGCTGGTCATTTGTCGACTCTATATTCTTCCAATTCTATTGTATAAGTACCTAAAGCCTAAGCAGGATTAAAATAACTTTTATAATAAAATGAAATAACAAACGATAAGCAAAAAACTGTAGTTTATTGGCATAATGAATGTTAAAAATTAATTAGAATTAAATAAAATTATTTGGAATAAAAATTTGTAATTACAGTTAGTATTTATGTAAAATAAAATTTTGACTTCGCAATAAAAATACATTCCATGACTATGAATTGGACAATGTAATGGTAGGTACTAGGTAATAAACTTTTATATTTAGATTAGACATACATACTACTATACTTACATGATTTTGTACACAAAGCACATGGTTCTTGCTCTTAATATAGTTCAGAATAATGATGATCTCACATCTTTAGCTTTGCCATTCCGATTTTGCAGTTTTTTCATGAACTGTTTCATTGGTGCACTATGGTCATGGTCAACTAATATTTCTATTGTCATTGGTGCCATTTTTAGCTCTTCAATTCAGCTCTTTAGCCGTACTTGCAAATACGAGATTACATACAAAAAAATTCTTCTTATTCATAATAAATGTCCTTCACCTCCAAATTCGTTTATATTTTGGGGAAAGTTTTTTTCCATGCACTTACTGCTGCTCAATAATTTATTGTTGGATTTTCAGATTCAGTCTATAAATTTAGGTTGTTCTGCCTAGCTGGAAACTTTGTGCAAAATACGCAATTCAATTTCAATTTAAATTGGACAAATATAATGCGCATAATTTGTACTATTGTTTATTTATGGTAACTTCTAAATTTTCGAGTTTTCTTGGAAAGTATTTATCTATAGATATTATTAAATAAATAAAAAAGCGATTAAGCTTAGACTTTAGGAAATATTGACCTGCAAAATGGATGATTAAGGTACCTACTAAGCGTGTTCAGAATTGCATCTTTACAAAGTTTATTCCTAAAAAGAAATAATGAGTCGTCATCGATAAAACCTATGACTGAAATACTATATGATTAAACTACATTATGACTTAAGAGTCCATTTGAATCGCATATAATCATTTATATCATCACGGTTGCAAAGAACCACATCGCATTGCCATCATTCACCTGAAATTGAGGAATAATATCTTGTCCTGGTAAGACAAAATCTTGATGACTAGCAACCAAGACCACTGTTTACTTGATATTTTGCTGACGTTGATTTTCTCTTAAATTTATGTATATCTCCGTACACATGCACTATGTAAGAGCCGAGTGGATTTATTTCTACATATTTTTATAAATCTTGCTGTATACTACTGAAAAAGAAATTTTGCTGATCAACAACAACCACTTCATTCTCATAATCAACATCAACTCATCTTTTAAGACGAAGTGGATCTGCCCAGTGATGTGATAATAAATTTTTCTTCTTCTAAATGCTCACTAACTAACGATTTGAGATGAGTGAGTGAACAGGACATAATACAAAGTTAAATCCTAAACATTTACTAGCAGCAGAAAAAAACCTGATTTGATTTGCGATTCTAAAATGTATGACTGAAACTGCGCGAGCAGTTTATTTTCAATTGGTTAGTTTAATATTAAAAATGATGCACAAACGCAAAGATAGTTTTTTGCCGTTTCAAAGGATTCGAGCATCTTTTGCTTGGTCAAAGCTACATTATCAGATCCTAGTCAAATTATGACGTACAATGGTCATATGGGCCATGGGGCTGTACTCGTAAACTATTCTTTGAAAACTTTTGCTCAATATTTTACATTGTCCAAAATTATTTTTTACTATTTGTTGTTGCTAGCAGCGGTAGTAGTACAGGCTTTTCTTGAAACTTCTCACGAAGGTACGTGCATTTATGCAAAATGCAAAACTTGTAATTAAAGACTTGTTTTCATTCAATTTCGTCACTAATATGACAATCAAAAAATGTCTTTTTATATGGCCCAATAGAAAGCTGCTTGCCTGAATGCAGTATTGTCAGTGGGGTGGAATATTATATCAGTAAGTTTGATGGGAAAAATAACTCGTAAAATTTAAATGATGACGGCAACAAAAAAAACTAGTGACGATATTTCTGTTGATGATAATAATGTGAGGATGATTTAAAGCGAACAAAACTATTGTTTTAATAGTAGTACCAAAATTTGTTCATGAACTTGATAATGAGTTTCTGATACTCATCTACCATGTAATTGGGATACGTAAAAAGTTTATGGCGGAGACGCAAGATGAATTGCTATTTTTGGAATCTTGCATGGTTATTTGCTCATATACATTCACGAAAACTGGATTACCTACAATAAAAACTGGATTACATAACAAACTCAACAATTTATCACTGTTGAATTAAGTACTATTTCCTTCCTACTTAATGCGCGTTGAGTTTTTTGTTGACGTCATTGTTGAATTGGATTTTTGAGGAATAATAAGAGCGACAAGTATTTGCGTTGTTTTCTTTGTATAAAAAGATTTGAAATTTATTTATTCAGCTTTCGTGCGGAATTTTTAAAAATTCATTTCAGGAAAATTCTTTATTCATTTAACAAAATTCAGGAAAACTATAATTAAGAAAACGGTAAACCCCAGTAAACCATACCTTCATATGTATTTAAACTACCTACACATAATGTTTTTTGTATATAAGTGTTAAACATTCATGAATGAATAAATATAAATTCAAAATAAGTTAGGTTTACACTTTTAGTGCTAATCTTACATTAGCTGTATTGCATTTAAATTTGAGAAATCGCACGCGTCACATCATTCGCATCAATATATCACTTCAATTTCTTTTCATGTGTTTTTCGCCGGCTCCCCACCACTGCCTAATTTCTGAAGCGGATGTAGATTTTACAATAAAAACTTTATGTTTAACCTGATAAGACATTTTCTACAATCATGAATTTAAGTGCTTAACTAACAATTCAAGAATAATTAGAATGTGCACCAAATTATCTTACAACTTTCACATTCTGTTGCTGCTAGTACTGCTTATTGCATTAGTGTAAAACTTACAAGTAGTACATAGAGTTCCGTTAACATATATATGTATTGAAAGTGTTCTGAACAGATATTACAATTCTTTTACATGTTACAAGTACTTGTAACTGCTCAATTCAGGTATTTAATTTTGGTAGGTTTAGGCCAAATTTTAAATAGAGTAAAAAGTTGTCTCTTAAGTAGAGTCCAATATGAAGAAATTTTTGAGAAAATTTTACAGAAAATTTTATAAAAAGACTGTACATTTTATGATCTAAACTTCTTTGAAGTTGTAATGATTTTAAACCTATTGGCACTTTGGCACCGATTGGCACCATTCGCCATTAAACTTTAAATCAATGAATTTGTCGCAAAAGAATACGCCGATGAGCTAAGGGAAGGAGACGCTGTTTTTCTTGAGAAGCGGATACATTTTCATTAAACTTATTATTACTGTCTTCTTACCACGGAGGTGTCAAAATAAACTAGTTTTCCACAAATTTTCTCTCCTTAATCCCTAGAAGCCTTAATTCTTTCTTTTTCATATTTTCCAATGAGCTGCTTCAAGTCCAATTATAACATTGTACAGGAATTTTACTAATGTCTTCAGCTCTTAAATAACATGCGCTTATTTTATTGAAATCATAAAAATTGGATGAAATAGTATAAAATAATTTATCAATATATACTAATCAATCAGCATTGGATCCACTTTTATCCTTATTCTAGTTTTCTATAATTAATAAAGAGTATACCTATATCTAGTATATCATGTGTAAAGTACACAATGTACAAATATTTCTAAATCACTGGGTCCAGATCTTTTGTTTATTATGTAAAAGTGTGAAAAACTTAATCTTTTGTCTAAAAGTTATCTTGCTATTTGCGATAAAGCTCTACAGTAATCATCATAATAATCAATTGGACCAAAGTACATTTTGCGTTCAATACCACCGTGACCGAATAAATTTATGACATGATGGTGATGATAATGATTGGGGCTTATTATTTTTAGTTCCTTTTAGAATTTGTCCTAATGTTTATCATTGTCATCAAATAACTTGCTTGTTTCGACGTGCGAGAATGCTTTTACTTTATAATTTTGTCATGCCTCTCCTTATTACCATATCATCATTATCGTCGCTATTTCCACCACCATTTTCGTATCGTGATCATTTTCGTACAAACATATATCTACAAAACAGAAAAAGGATACTAAAGCATGTTTTCATTCTCAATATTGAATTCACAAATAACCATCTACTTACGTAGTGTACACACTCGTTGTTCAAGAATCGAATCGAGTGAATGGATGTTATGAGTGATTACGAATTTTGTATATAAATGTTATAGAACGAAATGAATTGGTCGTTTTCATTGTAAAGAGTTAGATCCGGGATGCCCCTAAATTGGAGTTGACTTAAGGATAACCATATGCAATGGGAGAGGCACAATAGCACTGACGATGATTGTGATAATCATGATGATCGTTCACTACTTCTGCCTATCATCATGATGAGATTTCTTTACGCATCTTTCTGTATTCTTGTTTTTATTAGCAAAAAATATGCTTGTGCATCTTATGTCTTACTTCACCAAATATTTTTTCTGTACTTTAAGCAATAATGGCAATAGAAACCTTTTTACAAAAGCAATGCAATCATTTCTTCATAAAAATAATTCCAACACACATTTAAAGCTCAGAACAGCTTTAAATCCTAATGTAACATGAATAGCTACCAAATTATTAAGCAATTTATATTTTTTATTTGAACTTTTATCAAAGATATTTGGCTTAGAAGAAGATCAGGGTGTAAGTTTTTTGTTGTCGAATTGAAACTATTCTAAAAAACAATTAGTCATATAATTACAAAAATGTATATCTCAAGATTTTAATTTTGCTGATTTTTCAAAATATAGAAACCTTTTTACAAAAGCAATGCAATCATTTCTTCATAAAAATAATTCCAACACACATTTAAAGCTCACAACAGCTTTAAATCCTAATGTAACATGGATAGCTACCAAATTATTAAGCAATTTATATTTTTTATTTGAACTTTTATCAAAGATATTTGGCTTAAAATTAGAAGATGATCAGGGTGTAAGTTTTTTGTTGTCGAATTGAAACTAACACAATTGGTCATATAATTACAGAAATGTATATCTCAAGATTTTAATTTTGCTGATTTTTCAAAATGGCTTGCATGATATAGTTCATAGGTATTTGTATTTCATTAAATTCGAACCAACTTGGAACTATGCTAATATGATGATCAAANGTATATCTCAAGATTTTAATTTTGCTGATTTTTCAAAATGGCTTGCATGATATAGTTCATAGGTATTTGTATTTCATTAAATTCGAACCAACTTGGAACTATGCTAATATGCAGGGAGATAGACTTCTAGTCTATCTCCCTGGCTAATATGATGATCAAAAGCTTCAAGTCAAAAGTCAAAACAACTTTTCGTCATCAACGCACACGCTTCTAATTACAATAAAAAACTATTGCAGCTCTAGTTTTGTCTGGCAAAAATAACAACTCGGGCTCTTCTCTGGCGTGTTAAGAGCATGGTTTTCAGCTCATAAAAAAGCAAACGTAGCAAGAGAACAAAGTACATAATATGGATTGCGGACTCAACTCGTCACTACTTTTGCCCTTTTTCCCTTGATCTTCTCTTCAACAGCAAAAGTATTATAAATTAGCACAGGTAAAAATTACAACAAAAATATCGCATCATGTTATTTTTTGTGAAATATGTGTAATGCATTACTACTGCTGCTGATATAACTCTTATTAGTTAGAGAGAATGATGCCCCACAAATGATCATGGCAATATCCGTTTTGGAAAGGAGGATAATGTGATTTTTCACTCATATAACTCATCATTTTTTGTTTTATGCCTTGCAAAAAGCATCCCTTTCTATCCATGTTTGAAAGTTCAATTCAAAATGAAGATCCTGCTCGATGCTCGGCTCATTTTTGAGATTTGCAGTTGTAGAAAAGAGGTATTATGCAGAGAATAAAACCCGTAGTTTTCATTTATGAAGTATGCCTATCATCTGTAATGTAATTCTTCCTCTTCATCAACATTTTGATTGTGCTTTTCTCGACTTATTTTTTCATCATCATCATCATAATCATCATCGCTCTCACGTCATATTCATTCTGCTCCTTACCATCAGCATCATCATCACTCGTGTGCAGAACTCAGAGACCATTATCACCATCGTCATCATAGTATATGTATGTGGCTCAGCTTATTGAGAGACACAACTTATTTGATATCATCGCACTTTTTCAATATCATTTCTATTATGTAGTAGAGTTTGTAATGTGCTAAAGCAAGTAGGGACACATACAGGATTTACAAAGAGCTCCTCTCTCTCGTGCCTCCTCTCACACAGGTCTAACCTTACATTTTACTTTTACCCTTTCATATTTGCTTTTTCCTGCTACGCACAACTTGAGCCTGTCTAGTAACTGCAAGAAAACCTCCATTCAAAACTAGTTAATGAGTAGAACTTGCATTGAGCAACAGCTCAAGATCTACATCACCATACAGTGTAAATTTTTACTTGTAAAATATTTTTAACTTCGTTTTTTAGACAACCTTCATTATTGCAATAACAACGCAGTGCGTTAAAATGTTAGTTTTGTGAATGTGCTATAAAGTTATAATACTGTACCAGGATGTTAAGAAAATTCATCATCAACAATTTTAGCAACAGCAAAGAAGAAACTTCAAAGATCATGGTATGTAAAATTAAACAATCTTCCCAAATAACAACGTGTTCTCAATGGTTAACAATGCAAAGTCTCATTGTTTTGACTCTGTTTAAAAAATGTTCATATTGTTGTGTTGGTGGAGGTGATGGTTGTGGAGTGGATGGGGAGGACTGGCTGGTTTTGCTGATGGGGGATGCATTTCATTCATAATATGCAGTAGTCTTATTGTTGCAAACTTTCTTTTACATTGCATTTATAGTGAGTGCAAAAATCGCCTACGTCATTCAGGTACCTTTTTGTGCAATAATGTGACTTGACAAGATCTCATTATCATCAACTTTTCATTCTTATCCCAATCTTAAGTGAACAGTTAGAAAAGGCTGAAAAGCGAGTTTTAATTTAGAAAGAGGATTTGAAACTGGCTATATAGCTGTACAACTTTGAATTCAAAGGTTGAAAGCAATAAAAAATAAGTTTGATTTATTTTATGCATACGTACAAAAGTCACTGTTCATCTATAAAGTCTCATCGATAATAAAAATAATGCAAAAATCACTAATATTGCATGCATTGTGAAAGATTTAAAATCTAATTGGGTGAGAATGGCAAAACCTATAAGTAATTAGAGCTTTATTGGTGATATTGCAAAAACCTGTACATCCTTTTCAAATCAAGATTAAAATTAGTATTGGCCTCTCTAAAATTTTATAAGTTTATAGTTTAATTAACTCACTGCATTTTAAATTATTGTGGACGCAAGTTTGTACTTATATAAAATTATTGGTTGTAGAGAAACTGTTGTTGTGAGTGTAATTTGCTTTTAAGTTTGTTATTATCAGTTTATGCAAATTTGCAGATGTACAATTGCAATTATTTTTGTTTGCTTGCGTAAATAATGTCTATATTTAATACTACAATACCATTTAAAAACTTTTACTCGTCTTTGCTCTCAAAGGAAAGGTTGACTTCTTGACATTTGCTGTTTTTCTGTTTGTCGTGCCGTGAGACTCGTTGACGGAACTAGTTAAATTGTTTGTCTAAATGTTAATCTACATCCTGAATCCTGTCTCATTCTCTCTTTTTTTTGCAATAAAGAAGATTCATAGCAAATGTTGCACAGTAGATTTTGAAAATATTACTAGAGTTATTAATTTTTACTATTGGTTGATACTCGTTAGAAGGAGCTTCAACTTGTTACCAGTTGCAATACACAGCCTTATCAATATCATTTATACACAACATCTAAATCATCAACCTTATCGTACATCTCTGTACTTTGAGCTTAAACTGCAAGATCCTGCTTTCATATAACTGTAGTAGCTTAGGAGAGCGTTGTTGCACACGCTTTCGACCATTCTGGTTTTTGAACCACTTTGGGTGAGAACTTTTATTATTCAGTCATGTTTAGTGTGTCTCCTTAGAAAGGATAACACTTTTTAGCAGTAAGATTTACACATTACCAAGACAAGAATGAAGAAATCAAAGAGTGATAGTGGTAGCATGACAGCAGGATTTTAAAAGTAAATTGTTAGAAATAGTGTTAAAGAACTGCCAAAAAGATATAATTTCAAATATAAAAATGGGAAATCGTTATAAGTCATCTTGGTAATTCTGGCAGACTAAAAGACTCCGTGGTTAACAAAAGTCAAGTTTATTTTATGGTTCGAGAAGATTATAATCAAGGGATGGTGGTTTATCAGTTTATACACCAGCGTCTTACGGTGAGACTTCATTAATAGTTTATGGTGTGGAGGAGGATATTTAAATTACAGTCAGTCACAGTAATAAAAAACATAATTTTAGTTAGTTTAGTCTGCCTACAGGTAATAAAAACTGACCAGTGACAAGAATTTAAAATTCGAATGAAAGTTTTTGATAAATAAAAAATGGTCTGAAAGGAAGTTGCTTGCACATCCGCTTGCACATGGAATCTTTATTATGCAGCGGTGTTCGGATAGTAACCTTTAGTCTATGAAAGAGGTAGACTGAACTTGAGAGTGAAGTTTTCACTGAAAACATTATCGATCAAAGGTTTGTTGTGGTTGAATAGTGGTAAACGTGTGAACTTCAAATAGACTTTTATATCATATCAGTCAGTCAGTCAAAAGTTTTATCTGTGTAAATTAATTCAAAGGTTATATGAGTATCCTGAAAACAATCTTGCTAGAAATATTAACAATTCTGGATTTTTTTTATTTTAAAAATTTTTATTCAGTTTATTCTATTTACAAAATCTTAAACAGGATGTTGAGTATAAAATAGTGCTGATAAAAATCTGTCATCCTCTTTTCCTCAACGAACTTTTTAATAGTTCATGGTCAAATATACCTTCTTACAGATTATCAGCCTACAAGATTTTTATAATTCTTTAAATGTTTCATCAACAACACCCACCATTTTTACCTTGTTGCGTAATAAACAACTAATAACCCTAAGTGAAATATATCAAACCCGTCATACTATGGTATGATAATTTTGCAATTCTATGAAAAATGTGAAATTAAATGAGTGCAATGTATGTGCACAATATTTCCGCTAATCGTTCATCAATAGTGACATTGCCATTTCTCAACACAAAGTAAAGTAACATATCAACTTCATGAATCTAATTTGTACAGTGAGGAAAATAGGTAAAAAATTATGATCACTTTCTTCAATAATATCGCTACATCCGGGTTCACTGGATTTCCCATTACAAATGGGATTTTCGATGAAGAGTGAGTGGCATAATGAGACTGCTCTCTGTTTTTCTATTCCGTTGTAGCAATATACACATACCTATATATAATAAAGTTATGAAAGTAGCACATCAATCGCGATCGCGTCAACCTTTAGAACGTTTATGATATGGCAGATAATTCGATAAATGTGATGCTTCATGGAAAAGCAGTCATCTAAACAACCCAGATAAAAATATAGTTTTGCACTGGAAATTTAGCTGATAGCTTTATTTGATATTTGTTCAATGAATAGTTAAAAGATCTATATTTATAGTCACTTCATTAGTATTTGGCAAAAAGTGAATCTGGTGTGTTTAGGTGGGAGGATGCATCTTTTTGTTATTCAACTATAATAGCTCTTTCTCTTTAATGTGAATTCTCATTAATCATAATTATTGCCACTGACAAAAAAAATAACAGAATTAATTACAACAGTTTTTGGTTATGAATCATCAACTTTTATGCACAATAATGGCTCATGCGACTGGAGCATGTAAAACGTAATAGCGGTAGCATCCCATCTTGTCATACTTGTGTGGCATAGCAGAGCTTGGCAGAAAGTTCAAGTTGATAATTTTGAATAATGATACCATCCATCAGTTATCAATTTTACGTTTTAGGATGTATATAAACTGATGAAATATAATTACTAAAATGGTACGATGTTTCTTGTCATTTTGTTACAGATAAAAGGTGATACTACTCCAGTTTAACCAACTACTGCCTTTATAACTCTACTTCTCTTTAGTTTTGTTTTAATCGTGTTTCACGGATCAGTGAAATTAGCAATCAGCCCTTCAAGTGATAAATTAAAGTGGTGGCTATATTAAAGATTTTCATCTAGACAAGAGAAAGTTTTGTGATAGGATTATCAACATTTTGTAATATTATCATGGAACTGACCACTTCAACTCAGGAGACATCCACGACTAGCATCACCACCGTTATGTCATCAACTCAGGAGCACAAGTTTAACAAAAAGATAGTTTTACCAGGAAATGTGCTAACTTCTTCTGCTGGACAATTCCCTATTCATAGTCCGTTTAGTCACGTACTTTCCTCACCTACGTCAACCACAATGGAATGCACCTCACCGTTAGGTGGGACTCCAGATACGCCCGGTGGTTATTTAGGGAAAGTCACTGCCGGTACTAGTTTTAGTGGGAGTAGTTCACGCAGTGTTTCCCATCATAGTAGCACTGGCAGTGGGAAACAACCTTTACAAGACTCTGAAGACAGTTCCTATGATTCGGATTGTGAAGTGTCAGACGCAACGACAAGTCATAATGATGTGAGTAGAACTGTCTCCGATACGCTTGGGCAGGAGTTTGAAGTAATACGTTACAATTTCTTCTAGAGGACAACAGACTGTAGGAACGAATGCTGCTTCTGGAACTGAATCTTTTCAGGTGCTTATACATTAGCAAATTTTTATGCGTTACATATAAAAAGCATAATTTTTACTCTAATTTCAAATGTGCTAATAAAATACTTTTTGTAAATTTCAGTTTAATACAGAAGATCCAAGTTACAAGTCAAAGCTAGAATTTGCAAAAAAGCTAGGCTATACAGAGACTCAAGTGCAAATAGTTTTAAGTAAATTAGGACCGAATCCATCGCAAAACGAACTTTTGAACGAACTCATTCTGCTAGACGATAACAGCGGAGTTAACGAAATTATCAATACTGCTGAGTCAACAGAAGGTGTAAGTGGAGTGAGCTTCGGGCCCTTCTGTGGGTGGAGTTGGGGCTGGCTCAAGCGGGACCCTTTCACAATCATCTAACACTTTAAGGCATATTGTAATTGATGGAAGTAATATTGCTATGAGGTAATTATTAATATAATACCAAAATGCACGATACAGATATGACTTCCGGCAAATTAAACTGACTTTTGTTTTTCTAAATAGCCACGGAAATAACAAGGTATTCTCATGTCGAGGAATCAAGCTAGCTGTGGATTATTTTAAAGCACGAGGTCATACTCAAAAACAAATCACAGTATTCGTTCCTTTGTTCAGGAAAGAATCCCCGAAACCGGATGACCCAGTTTCAGGTATATATAAGTTCTAGAAAACTAGTTAAGCCTGACCATTATTGATTAATTCGAAAAAATATATATGTTTATATTTATTTGTAATATACAACACCCTCCTGCTTTCTTTCATGCTTCTTCTCGTATGCCTTGGTGAAAATGTAAAATAAAATCTGCTTGTAATATGGCTTTATAAAATATACCTATAAAACTTGATAAATTTTGCAAATTAGAGATTTAGAGAGTTAGCAGCTGCAGCGTAAAATACTGGTATTGTATGGGCACATAACCGGTCTTACTGGTAGTGCTGGTGTCACATTCACTCACAGATAATCTAGTACACCTGTTTCACCTTATATGTATTTTATGACCATTCATTGTAATCTCTACTTCGGCTTTATGTAAAGTCGAAAAGCTTAATGAGTTTGATTTTTGGGTACGATTTGTAACTATTATTCAGATTTTTGAATGCTGCTTAATTTATGGCAATGATAGAAGAACTAAGTTTATAGGTTATTATGCTATGCTGCTTTTGTAAAAAATCATTTTAAGTAAATTATTTTATTAGCGAATATAATTTAAAACTCACTCCTTCCTTTGCAAATTTTAACCATTTGAATTATACTTTTCCTTTTTAGACCAGCATATCCTTACAGAACTGGAAAGTGAAGGAATTCTGGTCTATACTCCATCCCGAGTGTTAAAAAACCGTAGATTGATTTGTTACGATGACCGCTATATACTAAAACTTGCTGCTGATGTGGATGGAATCGTTGTGAGCAATGATAACTACAGAGATTTAACTATTGAGTCATTAGATTTTAAACGAATTGGTGAGTTAAAATTGCTTAATTTTGATAGTTATGCTTGGGGATGAAAAAATGATTTTTAATGATTTTGTTGAATCTGTTTAGTCGAAGAGAAGCTACTCATGTACTCCTTTGTAA
>JAANSO010001444.1:0-17070 GCA_036507315.1 Lepidocyrtus fimetarius | reverse complement strand
ACGGTGGAGGGGAAAGTGGAGGAGGGGGTCTGGGGGGATTTGGTGGTGTTGGTGGTTACGATGGTCTTGCCGGTGGGCATAATGGATTTGGATATGGTTATTAATTTTAACTTTGTTAATAATTCTAATTGGAGAAATAAAGAACGAGACGACTAAAGTATTGAGTAGATATTATTACCATTCCTTTTTAAAGTTGCATCTATTAATACATTTATATGATAAGGACATCAATGCATGCTATGCAATTTGGTTCTTCAAAAAAAACTGGTTATCATGATCATTATTTTAGAGCGCACGTGGTTGATACTGGAGTCAGAGAGCATTGTTCATAATTAAGATTTCTGCCAGCAACTCTCAACGGAGTTCGCATGGTGTAGCGGTTATCACATCTGCCTAACACGCAGATGGTCCCAGGTTCGATCCCTGGTGCGAACAATTACTTTTTGCAGATTTTAAAATCATTTTTTAGTCTGACATTATTTTTGAAATTCGTTAGTCTAGGCTACTGTTAAAAACCGAACAAAACTTATCCAATTGGTTTCGGATTTTACATTAGATAACTAAAAACGCTTATTTTGTGCATAGAAAAAAGCTCTTACCGGCTTCTTTACATGATCCCTATGATAGTATATCTTGAACCTTCCTTTATAAAAGTTTATGTCAAAAGTTACTATGAAATATGAGACAAAGGATTTCTCAGAGTACCCCAAAACTTGTGGAATTATTCGGCTCTTTTGCGTACTTTTTCATGTGTTTCATAACTTCTTTACGAATGATACGTAATACGGTGACCTAAGGTGTAAGGAGAACATACGAATCAATTATGGAATGCAAAGAACAGGACAGAACATGCTTACTTCAATGTACATGTCAAGTTTCTTCAACTTGATCACGTTGACTTTTCCCATTTCTTTCTTCGAAGGAAGTGCTTCGGTCAGAATCCCAAAGAGAAATTGAAAGTATGATTAATGGAAAAGTATGGAGTTCTTCAGTTTCTCTCTGTCATTAATTTATAACAATGTAAATATGAACTACAAAGATGAATCTAATTTAAATCGAATTCAAATGGCGGAGAAAGTTTCTCATTGTACTTCCGGTTGTGGCAGTTCTTCGAAGGTTTAAGTAATATGACTTGTCAACTACATTTGTCAGCCAACACAATTAAGACATCCTGTATCCTGCAGAAGCTTTGGATTGATAGTTATTGACTTGTTGATGCAAAATGCATTTAAAAAACAGATCAAAATCCCAGCTGACAGCTGATCTATGTGGAACATTTGAAGTGTTTTCTTTTGATTTCCAAAGATTTTTATCTGATCTGCAATATCTGGTACAAAAGTGAACTGTCAGATCATTTAAAAGTTCAAACAAACTTGATAAGCGATAAAAGGTCGACTCACGCGATCGGAAAGTTTTAAGATTTTAATAGTTCGACTTGACACGTTAGTCTAATCAGTTAAAATAAAGAAGTTGAACGATTTAGAGCGTATTATAAGTGATTTTAAGATTGTGATTTAATAGTTCAGTATTACTTACCACATGAAGAATTTCAGTATGAACAATTAGCTTCAGCTAGACAGACAAGCAATTCCTCCAGGTGAATAATTTGCACATAGTTTTTTAGCATGCGGACTTGTTATTTTGATATTACTTATCGATTTGTCATTGATACTAATTAGTTTTGTTGTTTACGTTTCATAGGCTGCTAACATTTTTGTTTCGGTGTGCTACTCATCCCAGAGACATGGCTGCGGTCGATTTTTCAGATTCAATGGATCTGGAGGAGAGCTTCGATGAAGCCGACACCGACTTTAAACTTTCTGGAGGCCGGTTATCCAAAATGAGTGATGTGTCTACTAATAGTCTATTCTCAAAGGCGTGCGATTTCTCAGCGTATTGTCAGTGTTGAGCACTACATGGCTGCCCCCGTCAAAGAATTTGACAATGTTTACTCGGACTTTAGGAGCAGTGCGGTGAAGCGGGTTCCCGTGATAAGAATATTTGGCCCAACTGCTGCAGGTAATAAAATGATGGTTAATCGGTGATTTTCTAAATTATTTTAATATACTACTAACTTGTAGTAATACTCTTGTGGTTTATCACATAGGTCAGAAGATGTGTGCCAATATTCACGGGGTCTACCCTTACATCTCTATTATGGATGATGGCACTGTGGAGAATCTTGAGTACAGGATTGCCACTGCCTTAGATAACGCCATAAATGACTCTGTGACTACCAACAGGTACAACAAGGATCCGATAGCGCACAATAACACGCAACATGTTTTTACAGTTGTTCGAGTTTCCGGAAAGTAAGTACAATAATAATTGTCATTGAGTATTTGTCAAATTAATTGTGAAGGCAAGCTTTTCATTTTGCTTTATTTTTGCAGAACTTTCTACGGCTACAGATCTGATAAGGAGGTCTTTTTACGAATATTCTTTTATAATCCGATGGTAATCAAGAAAGCTGTTGACTTGTTACAGGTATAGGTTTTTTAAAAGCTTGGATTTATCTAGTGAATTATGCAAAATTCATGACATAATATTTCTGTATTTGACTTTTTAGAGTGGAAGTATTCTCGGTAGACGTTTCCAACCTTATGAAGCCCACATCTCTTATTCGTTGCAGTTTATGATTGACTACAGCTTATATGGAATGAATTTTGCACATTATGCATCCGTAAAGTTTAGGAGAAAAGTTAAAACGTCGTCCGATCCTGATTTTAGTAGTGTTGATGATTTGCTGCCTTCTTCGCAAGGAAGCAATTGCAGTAGTGCTTCTTCCATATCGTCATTTATTGATCCAGATTCACTGCCGACAACTATGCTAAGTCCTCCACAATTGACAAAGTCTACGTTTTGCGAGCTTGAAATAGACGTTTTAGCAAGTGATATTCTACCCGACACAAATTCTTCAGGTAAGGCCAAATCTGAAAACCCAGGCATAGACTGCATTTGGAAAGACGAAATTGAGAGACGGCGATTGAGGGGAGTTGAAAATTGTTCTCAAATAAGTATTCCGTCAAGTCAAGATAGATCTGAACTGCAGCTAGTTCATCAAACAGAAGACAAATACTTGCAAATTCTCTGGGGTAAAGTTCAATCATATTTTGATGATCATTCCATTCGAGATGAGAGCCAGGATAATATGTCATCATCGTGCTTCTTGGAAACTTCGTATAGTTCTATTGTAGACGACACTGAAAATCTTCCATCTTCGTCTGAAATTCAGGATCATACTTCACAGGAAATTACGAACAAAACTTTCTCAGAGGACGATTGTATTTTAACCCAAGAAGAAGAAAAGTTTGTCAAACTGTTAGAGGAAATGGCAGCAAGCAGTGAAGATGACGAGGAGAGCAGGGAAAACCCGGAACGATCTAATCTTAGTGACGATATTGACGATGTACCAAATTTGGAAGAAGGAACAGACGGTCAACTAAATGATGATGGAGAGAGTAATGAAGATATTTGGAACGATTCTTTCCTAAGTT
Source organism: Lepidocyrtus fimetarius (assembly GCA_036507315.1). Classification (NCBI taxonomy): domain Eukaryota; kingdom Metazoa; phylum Arthropoda; class Collembola; order Entomobryomorpha; family Entomobryidae; genus Lepidocyrtus; species Lepidocyrtus fimetarius. The sequence continues at coordinate 13,573 of JAANSO010001444.1, read as the reverse complement.
CATCCATGCTTGAAATGATATGTGAGGAGACTGAAAACTCTGAATGCAAAAACGCACCGAAACCAGAAACATCCGAGCGCGAAAATCAGGAAGAGGAAAGCGATGATGAATGTGATGATAGGTCACAAATGATTTTTCAATGTGATGGACAAGTGAACAATTCTTCAGATGACAGCGAAGAAGAAAAAGTTAAAGAGGTTAAAAAAAGAGGGAGACCAAGGAAAAAAGAAATGCAAACAGCGAATACACTCAAAACTTTGGTATCTTCCACAATTAAGTCTAAAAATCAGAAGACCGAAGAAAAAAAGGATTTGGGGAAACAGCAACCAAATAAAGTAGAAAAGGTTGACAAGAATTCTGGAAACAAAGATTCCAAAACAAAATCTAGTCCTGCTTCTTCTACATCATTGTCTAATTCACACACCACCAGTCGGCTCTCCATGTCAAACCGCAGGCTTGCAAGGCAAGATGCACAGCACTCTTCTGCATCGTCTTTTTCAAGTTCTGAAGAAGGAACGAAAGGCATCACAACTCGCTCTAAAACACCACAGAAAGCCAGCCCCTCAAAGACTTCGTCCACAGTAAATACGAATGCTGAAACAATTAAAAAAGAAATGCCAAAGCTGCCAGTTGTTTTTACAAAAAGAAGCACTAGAAAGTCTGGTGTAATAGTTTCTTCCGAGCAACCTTTACGGACCGAGTCCAAGCGTGCGGAAGGAACTGAAGCAAAAACCCTTTNAAAGTCTGGTGTAATAGTTTCTTCCGAGCAACCTTTACGGACCGAGTCCAAGTGTGCGGAAGAAACTGAAACAAAAACCGTTTCAAAGACTAATGATAATAAGGGTCAGCAGTCAGCTCAAAAGTGTGTGAAAGTTCAATCAGAGGAACAAAAGAAACTACTTGAAAATAAGGAGGTAGTGATTCGCCTGGAAAAACTGAAGGATGAAGCAACTTCTAGCACAAAAAGGCAACGACGTAAACCAAAGCGCTACATAGATGAGGAAAATGGGTTGACACCAGATTCTACTTCCTCCCAACCAGATGCATCTGCTATCAGGTAGACGCTTGTCCTGTGCTTCTGATCAATCTAGCCATGTTTCTGCAACATCATCTACTACCCAGCTAAAAGATAATGAAACGGAAGCTCAAAAGAAGCAATCAAAAAGACTAAGTTTACCTATTGTTCGAAAATCTGGAAGAAATTCAACGGTTGACAATAAAGAATCAATGAAATCAGAAAACGACGAAGATGTAGCTAATAAAACAGAGCAGAAGGTAGACCATTCAGAACATTCATTAACAGGCGATTCAGAATCCAAAAGTATGCAACTTGATGGGCATTCATCAGAGCGCTTGCCTAACGAAACTAATGAAAGCTCTGAATACAAAGCGGAGAATGTAGCTGAACGTGGTGTACCCCAGCAATTACCAATTGCTAGGAAAAGTCGTGTTAGACTTGGGATGCGTGGCCTGAAGCAGACGACAAAAGTGGTAGATTCTGTCTCATCCAAATCCGTTGATGGAGACAAAAAACCTAGTGTAAAAGAATCCGAGCCTGCGACTGATGTTGTCACACCAGCATTTGAATTAAAATTAGTAAAAGAAACTGAAGACCAGGTGGGCACCCTGTCTTCTAGCCCGAAGCCTGATGACATCCCAAAACCAAAGAAAGTACACACAGAAACTTTATGTAAACCGTCTATGATTGCTCAAACAACACAAACAAATGTCGTGCTTCAGAGTGACAATTCCATGCAAGCACAACCACAGTCAATTAGCAGACATACGCAGTATTTCTTTCTGACTCACGATGAAGAAACGCAAACTCGAAAAGTTCAGACAAAGTCGATTAGTGTTCAAACTGAAACAATACCTTCATTATGCTTATGCCAATGCACGTGTGTTCGAAAAGGCATGGCTGAGACTGGAACCGACGCACAAGAAGAGTTTAAGCCAGTTATGAAACAAAAGCAGGTTCAGGTTGATAGTAGTGATATGTATACTAGAGCAAGGCAGCAGGCCCGGTTTACAACTCCACAAGGAAATAAAATAAAAAATACCACTCCTTCCCGGAGCCCAGAGAAGAGGAGAACACTGACAGATAGTCCAAAGCGAAGGGGTGTGTCCTTAGGTGGAATGCTCATGTCAAACTCCAAATTCTTAAATGCACTCGTCATGAAAACTCCCACGAGCACTCATAAGTACAGAGCATCATTAAGGGAAGGCCCTTCCACTCCTACGAGCACTCTAACCCCTGAAATTTCTGACACCGTTGAGTTGAGAATGAAGAAAACTCCACCTTCCAAAGAGGAATATTTGATAAACATGTTAAAAGCTACAACTTCTCCCAGGAATAACATGAGACGACACTCGGTTACGATCAAGCCAAGAAATCTATTGGTTGAAAACCAGGTAAATGATGAGGATCAAGAATCTGATGAATTACTTGAAGTGGCACAGATTGTGAACGATAGGGTGACTACAAGTAGCACAACATTTACTGCTGACGCCGATCAAATAAATGCAATGTCTACAGACAGCTCTGATGCAATTGACGCTACATTAGTAGATGGACAGCCAATGCTGAACGGAAGCGTTGTCGAGGATGATGATAAGGACATGCCAAATATTGATTTGTCTGTAAATAGTGTTTATGAATATGAAGAGGGAGATTCTTCTGTTGTAGCAACTCCTCTGCCACCCCTTGTGCCTGTTAATGAAGCTCCTCCGGTAAATAATAACCTCAATAACCTGTGTCCACCAGCATCATTCTCCGATTCTGAACAACAAAGTCAAGAGGGCAAAGTGGTTAATGAAGAGCAAGAAGACCACAACAACGACATGTCCATAAGCTTAACTCCCTTACCAGCAAGTCAAAGTTTTGGGTTTCCTATACCTGAAGGCTTATCTCCTATGTCAATGACATCATTCCAAAAGAAGCGACAAATGTCAAGGAATCGAAGTAGAGTTAGGCTAGAGCGAAGAAAACTTGCTACCTTAGACGCAAATCGTGACATTCCTGACGTATTTTTTACTGAATATGAGCCTCTCAAGCAACCTCCGTCCTATAAGTCAATGGCAAAATGGCTTGAAGGAGAGAGGCAACGAAACCCGACCGGAAAATTGTTAAATAATCGATCAATAAATGGCGATGAAGACTCAAGTAACATCGACGTAGATTTTCTTAACGGAGATAACTCAAGTGATGAAGAACTTCCTGCCCCAGTCAAACTATTTGGTGGTGGGGGTAAAGGTCACTTATCTGATGAGGAAGAAGACTCGGAAAATGAGGACGGAACAAGCAGTAATACTGTTGAAAATAATGAAAGATCAAATGAGATTAAGCCATTTACCCCTCCTCCAGCAATTAATTTTGAAGACAGCATCTTGGGCAGTGGTACAAATAATGGTGTCACTCCAAGGTCCATACTGAGATCAACGGAATGCGTCCTCAAAACGACAAGGTGGAGTAGTGCAAAAGAGAAAGATTCGGTGGGATGATGAAGAAGATGACTGCAATGGAAGTAACGGTGGTGGAAGTCAAAAAAGGATAAAATTGGAAGAGGCGTATAGCGAAGATTCTGTTGTACATTCTTCCAATGAATCTTTTACGAATAAAACTATTGATCAAAGTGAACTGGATGGACCTACTTTAAAAAATGCTTTGGGGTTGGAAACTAGCATGTCCAATTATCAAGATGTCAAAGCATTGCAACAGGTAATTAAATTAAACCTACCAATTGTTTTCGTGGAACGCTGTTTTCAAACTCTTATCCGCTATTTTAATACCGTCAGTGCCAGTTTGTTACCACAATGTGCATTGAGGTTCACTGCGCATCCAGAAATGGATTGACCCCGGATCCTGCAATAGACCCTATTCTGGCTATTTTCTTACTTGTTTCAAGCGACTATCCAGAGAATTTCCGAAGACCAAAGGAATGCATGAGTTCGTTTAAAGTTGTATATATTTTCGCATTATAAAACAAAAAAATCAAAGAGGCTTAACTTAAAATAGTTTCAATTTTGTATTTTATCGATAGATATTTTGATCCTTGACCAAGACTCCGTTAATATCTCTAGATCAGGTAGTCCTCACATAAAAACATTTTCTAGCGAATCGGATATGATCAATGCCTTCATCGGGCTTGTTCGGTACTGGGATCCTGACATTTTTGTTGGATATGAGGCAAGTTTTATAGAGTGAAAACCCTAACAGTTAAATGTTGCATGAAAATAATTTGTTTTTGTTTAAAAAAAACAGGTAGAAAAATTCTCTTTCGGTTACTTGATACAACGTGGATTTCATCTTGACCAGGACATGGCCCAAGAATTGTCTCGAGTTCTTCCAATTGTTCGAAAGGAAGGTGATAAAAAGTTTTATTATAAGAGAAATAACGAAGAATGGAATGGAACAATTAGTGGAAGAATTGTGTTAAACCTGTGGCGCCTGCTCCGTCATGAGGTAATAAGGTTATCCTTTATATCTCATTGTAATGTGTTTAAAAAGAAGCCTATTTTATAGTAAAGGATATTATTTCATTTGCAGATAACTGTAAACAGCTACACTTTTGAAAACTCAGCCTATCACATACTACGTCGCCGAGTGTATAAGCTTTCTTATGAATTGCTACATTCCTACTGGAACGAAAAGATGTATAGGTATCTGAAATCAGTTTATAGACGAGCTAAAATAATCGTGTTTTGCTGAGAAAGTTATGAAGTAATATATCATTTATTTTTAGAATAAAAGTGATTCAATATTACACAATCCGAATCAGAGGCGTATTTCAAATCATGGAGAAATTAGATTTAATAAATCGAACATCCGAGCTTGCTAGACTTTTTGGAATCCAATTTTACGAGGTTCTGTCACGAGGATCGCAGGTACTAGGTTATGCATGTTATTTTGTTTCGCCTTTAAGGTTCTTTGGAAGTTAAAATTATTAATTATGTTTGAATAATTGTGCAGTTTCGAGTCGAATCTATGTATGCTCCGAGCAGCCAAGCCTTTGGATTATGTGGCACCATCCCCTACAGTACTGCAGCGCGCTAAAATGAGAGCTCCTGAATTTCTTCCATTAATATTAGAACCGAAGTCAAAGTATTAAATTAACATCATTTTGTGAAATTATTATATTTTTTGTTTTAATTTGTTTTAACTTAACCATACTGTTATGTTTTTCAATAGTTACTACACCGAACCTGTAGCTGTTTTGGATTTCCAATCATTATATCCCTCCATGATGATTGCTTACAATTACGATTACGCATCTCTTATTGGACGAGTTGAACATCTCGGATCGTAAGTAGACTTTTTAATAAAACCCCAAGCATGAAAGCTATTGCATTCTTTTAGCCACTGTATTTGCTTTTATACAGACTTGAAAGATTTCCGGTGGGTTGTTTGGATCATCACATTACACCAAATGAGCTGCTAAGACTGAAGGATCATATCCACGTGTCTCCAGCAGGAGTAGCCTTTCTAGACAAATCTATAGTGAAAGGGGTAGTTCCAGAAATGCTTGAACAAATTCTGGACACTAGACAAATGGTGAAACGGGCAATGAAGAAATGGAAGAATGAAGGCGCATCCCTGCACAAAGTTTTGGATTCTCGGCAATTGGGCCTTAAACTAATTGCCAATGTGACATATGGTTACACGTCTGCAAATTTTTCTGGGAGAATGCCTTGCGTGGATGTAAGTTTGTGTGCTGTTGTGGAAAGAATAGTAGTTGTTTTACTTTGTTCGGTTGGACAACTTTTATTGTAAATTCTCTTTTTAGATTGCTGACAGTATTGTGAGTAAAGGACGCGAGACATTGCAGCGAGCCATTGATCTTGTCAAAGCTAACTTTCATCGATGGGGAGGGGAAGTAGTTTACGGGGATACCGACTCAATGTTTGTCATGTTCCGGGGCAAATCGCGAGATGAAGCATTTAAAATAGCTTATGAAATAGCTGATGAAGTAACACAGGCAAATCCAAAACCAGTAAAACTGAAGTTTGAAAAGATTTATCAACCTTGTATTCTCCAAACAAAGAAGCGTTATGTTGGTTACGCTTATGAAACACCAGATCAAGAAAAACCAATTTATGACGCAAAAGGTATCGAAACTGTGAGGAGGGATGGTTGTCCTGCTGTTAGAAAGGTATGTACCAGTTGCTAAACATGAAAATTCGTTATAGCAGCAGCAAATGTTGATGGAAATGTTATTTAAACAGATTCTGGAGAGAACCCTTCATACACTTTTTACGACAAACAAACCGTCTAAGGTTGAAGAATACGTCAAGTTCCAGTTTGAAAAACTTTTCAAGGGTCGAGTTAGCATGCAGGATTACATTTTTGCTCGAAAATTCAGAGGGAGAAGTGGTTACAAGCCTAAAGCTTCTGTTCCTGCACTTGAAATTGCCAAGTATGAAACATCGAACATTCTTTTCTTTTTTATACACATTTGGCTTAAAGGGTAAACATTTAATTTTAAATTTAGAAAACTGACAGAAATTGATCCCAGGGCTGAACCTCTGACTTCGGAACGAGTTCCATACGTTGTTGTTTATGGCGATCCTAATCTTCCCTTAATTAAGTTGGTCAGGAGACCGGAAGAGTATTTGAAGGATCCGTCTTTGAGATTAAATGCTCATTATTACATTGAAAAAGTAATCATTCCCGCTTTAAATAGATGCCTAAAGTTAGCAAATATGGACGCTTCCAAATGGTAAATCATCAAGCATAACTTTACTTTCCTGTATAATTTTATGGTCCAGTCCAATTTAATTTTAAATTTTGTTGCATTTTTTTCTTAGGTACCTGCAAATGCCCAGAAAGTATTTGAGAAATATACTAGAACAAAAACCAGGGGGTCAAAAGACGTTGGATAACTATATGCTACATAAGAATTGCCTGAGGTGTGACGGGAGAGCAGAAGAAGGAAGCTTATGCAAGACCTGTTTGGAAGACGAGGTTGGGAGTGTGATTCATCTGCAAGGAATAGTCAAGACTTCAAAACTGAAACTTAGCAGTTGCCTTGAGGTATTTTTGTGTCATATTTTAAGAAAAGATTTATACCAGTATCTTTCATGGTATTTTGGTTCATTTTCAGATTTGTACCAATTGTGCTGGTGAAGCAAATAAGTGTATTAGCTTGGACTGCCCAATTTTACACAAGTTGACTCGCTATCAACGGGACCAAGTTCAGATGAACATTATTCAGCAAGAATTAAAAAATCTTGATTGGTGATAGTGGTTAGGAAAACTGTGATACACAAAAAAATCAGGTTGCATGTGTTTTTAATTAACGAATATATTTCTACATACTGATAAAGATCATACGGAAACCATCAAACAAAGATGATAACATGTCCTTCTCTTGTTCTTTTAAATTACTCAAATAATTTCTTTTTGTATACCTTTTAGAATAAAAGTTAACAGTATTATTTAATTGTTCTGGGAATAATGAATGCATGCTTGTTTCCACCGAATCTCTTTCATAATCCGTTGTGAATACTTATTGGAAGCCAAGATAAATGCAAATTGCGATTTTGGACAGAACCCAAATTGTTTTAATCTTTTTATACAAGTAGATACATTTTAATTGAATAAAAACTATTTAATTTATTGTAGAACTTAAATAACCTTCGGCTAGGCTTAATTATTTTACTCTAAAAGCATTGTCCATTTACTTCGTCATGTTTTTGAATGATTGTGGTTGTACAAGCCACGCATTTTAAAATTCAGTTTTGACATATTTGGCAGCTATTCATAAAGTACAACTCTTTTCTCCTATAAACAGCAACTGCGCAAAATGCTTTTTCTTCCCTTAACGATGCGATATGGACGTGTTGTTTGAGGGATATGGATGGAACAAAGAAAAATTCTAGCCGGCTATTTAAAGTAAGATATGTTTTAGGTTTAGGGAACGGTGATGCGTTGGGTGTTAAGCGAATGGTTGTTCTGTCCAGAATTGTATCATTATTGGTATGAAAGTGTATCAAAAATGCCATCACATCTCACTCATACTTTTATAATCTCTTCATTCATTTGAAGGGTTTTACTTTGCTTATGTCTTGAAATGAGAGGAATGGGGCAGGAATTCATGAGAATGTGTTGCTTTTTCTAACATTGTACTGCACAGGATCGTTTGCATTAATGTTAGATTGTAGCTGCTAAAGAATTTTTAGACGCAACTATTCTACTCCAAGCAAGCTAGCTTTAAAACAACCAAACAAGAATATTATTGTACATTAAAGGTGGACAAATAACAATGCTTTGCCTTGTCGATCATCATGGTCACAAAAAGTTTCATTGTTCAAAAAATGCACTCATCTTCCCAAGCCAAAAGGCAAAAAACCAACCCTAAAAGACTCTAAAATACCTTTACTCTGTTTTAAACATTAAATAAGATTGAGAATCCCCAAAATATTTTGTCCTTTGTGTATGCATTGCCATACAACCCTCACCGTCATCATTTTTCATCACGATATTTAAAGCTGCATCATAGCGTTTCGTTTACTTTGTTAATGGAATATGTATAACCGGGCAAAAACAAAGTCGTGCCAGGTGTGTGGTGTTGAGAGCTTAAGGTAAAGCTGAAAAATTGTGAGAAGAAAAAGCTTTATTTTGTGGATAAAATTTTATTAGAACGGAATAGACTGTTCAGGGCAATAACAATATCTTGATTTAAGGTTGTTGATGCATAAGCTCTCTATGAATGAATGAATCCTTTTTAAAACAAGGATAAATGGGAGAATGACGACGCTTTAACGCTTTAAAAGCTTTGCATAGATATGCAACAGAAATGTTGAGCACGACAAACTCTTTTCCGAGAAGACCTCTTACATAGATTCCCATTTTTCACGATATACTTAAACATATCAACTAAACTTGTGCCCACAAAGAATAAATTGAAAGATGCTAACATCTCATCAATCTCATGCATAAAATTTTAACAATTTCGTTACATCCATCATCAAAAACCTTTTGCCATGCACACGAATTGCATTTTTTACTGATTTTACTTTTTCATGTGGATGGATACTGTTGCTGTCGAGGTATTTTGACTGTTGATTCTTCAGGTAAAAGATTGAAGGAATAATCACGCCAGGTGTTAAGACATACTCACGAGATAAATCATTAAGACGTATCATAATCATTTTTGTTTTTTTCGCACATATCAATTTGAATATGATTAGGATGAAATTGAAATATTAAGATGAAGAAAATAAAAGAACGAGATTAAAAGTATTTGCATAGAAGGGCAAGTGGATTCTTACAGGAAGCATCAAATAAACTCAAAACAAGACATTGATAACAGCGAGCATAAAATTTAACTACGGTACATTGACGTTAGCTAATATCTAAATTAAGCAAATGAGCTTTAACTGAATGTCTAGTCTGTGCAAGACATTTTCACACGACCTTAACAAAAGATAAGAGGATGGATCAATTGTAGCAGCGTCTCTTTAAATTTATTTCATTGCTAATATCCTCCTCCTCGCCGATAAGGAAAGCGGAGTTATACTTTTTCCTGTATCATTTCTTATCAATGCATTTTTAGGTCAAAGGACGTGCAATAAAAACGTCGCCGGTTCCAATTTCAGCCTTTGAATAAACCGTTTCTTTTTTGTTTTTATCACCCTCATAATCATAACTGTTAAAAAGCGGTGCAAATGGAATAACGATCAAAATAAGTTAAATCCGGTTTTTTATTCTCAAACCATATTCATTTCAGAGTTTTTAGAAGGTTGATTAGTTCATTCACTTCCCTTTCGAATAAAAAAACGAAGCCAAATGCAAGAGAAGGGAATAAAGGCAACCCTAAAAAATTCCAATACCCAAATCCAGTCTCCAGAATATGAAACAAAAACACCTTCCTTTTCTCTTTAGAGCCGTTGGCTTATATGTTTTCAGTTTTATTGCGTGAGCTTTAACTTTCTCATGAAATTCTGCATGAAAAAATTCATAAGGGGGCTTAGCCTAAGTTTTATATGAATCTTGATCATAGCATGGGATATCAACAAGCTGTTGTTTTTCAAAACCCGGCACTGTTGCTTTTTAATTGTCTTTTGTAAGCTTTTTTCACGTAGTTTTCATACCGGGGAAGATTTTAGAGGATGCCGTATGGCGATTTTTATTATGCAAGAGAAGCGGTTTTGTTTAGAAGGGATGTATAAAACGAGGTTTTCGAGGGGATTCAATGAAAGTAAGTTTGATGCGAGAGGGGACGAAACAAAGTGAATATGTACTAAACCAAGTTGGGAAATACATGTAAAATCATTCTTTTTATCCTCTATTCCTCTATGGATGAGATGGGATGGATGATGAGACATTTGGATATATGAGATAGATCTACTGTGAAACTTGAACACAAAGTAAAAAAAGACTTTTTTGGCGTGATTCCCTCGTTTGTATGTTACATTGCTGTAGAAAACCTCTGTTTTTTGTAATGAGCAGGTTCATGGTTGAAGCTGAGGAATTGCTTAGAATGCTGCTGGTGATGTTTTGTGAAGGATAAAGAAAGCATTTTCTTCATCTTTTTTTCCATCAAAGCAAATTTGTGTGCACCTTTTAGCACAAAACTTTTATCCTTTTTTAATTAAAAAAGCTCCAATTTGGTGCCACGAAGACTGCTGTGAAGAAGGTGGATTTTTGGAATGGAGAAAGTGCATTAATCATGTCGTGATCTTGACTTATTGCTTTAACTTTTTTGTTAATTTTGTTAAGTTTTTTTAAATTTTATTTAATGTTGGAAAGAGTTGATTTGTTTTATGGTGAGCACCTTGGTTGTACTATGTTTGGTTCATTACCACTTCAAGTCTACAAAGAAGAGACCCTGATTGGAAATGGTAAGGACTTCAGATTTTTGACAGATTTGGAAAGCGGCGGGTTGGAAATGTCTTAAGTAATTGGAGGGAGGATTGAGTTTGGATGGCTGGATAAGATGTGGAATGCAACATGTGGTTTTTTGACTAATGTTTGTTTATTTAGGGGCGTACGGCACAGTGTACAAAGCAAAGGACCTGACACAACCTACAAAGTATGTGGCGCTTAAAAAAGTTAGAATTCCAATTAATGATGGATGGTGTTCCAGTATCTATACTTCGAGAGATAGCACTTGTTCGTCAACTGGATCGGTTCCAGCATCCGAATATTGTTAGATTTTTGGATGTGTGTCATGGTCCTAGACATGGAAGTGAGCAGAACCTGTTGCTTTTCCTTGTTTTTGAATTTGTGGAAATGGACTTGGCAAAGTTCATTCTTAAAAATTCATCTACTGGACTGGGACCTGCGAAGGTTAAGGTAAGTGGTGTAATAACGAATTGGTTAGCAGTTTATAAAATTACGCATTCCGGAATATAAAACTGCACGTTTTAATTTTCTAACAGGACATTATGTTTCAAGTACTATGTGGTGTCGACTTCCTTCATAGCCAGAGAATTGTTCACAGAGACTTGAAACCACAAAATTTGCTCATTTCGGAAACGGGTCAAGTGAAGCTGGCAGACTTTGGATTAGCTAAAGTTTATGACTTCACAATGAAGCTTACAAATGTGGTATGTACAAATAATTTGCATTTTTATCAATTATCCTAGTTTTGTTTTTCATATTCTCATTGCTAAATGGTTATTTTATATATTTTTTCAGGTTGTAACGTTATGGTATAGACCACCGGAAGTGCTGTTAGGGTCATCATATGGGACGGCCGTTGATATGTGGTCTGTTGGCTGTATTTTTGCTGAACTGGTTCGGAGAAAACCGTTGCTTCCAGGCAGTAATGAAAGGGATCAATTGGAGAAAATATTTGAGTAAGCATTTTTGTTTTTCTGTTGATTCGTTTTAATAAGAAATGAAAGCATACCTATTAAAGTTAAAACAACTTTTTCATATTATTAATAATAATGGTTTGTCATTTTGTTTCATTTCAGCTTACTTGGGACTCCTCCAGACGAAGAATGGCCACGAGGTTCACCAGTCCTTCCACGTTCATTTAATCCGCGTCCGCCTAAGAATCTAGAACTATTAGTACCTGGTTTAGATCCTGTAGGCATTTCATTACTAGAAAAAATGTTAATTTTTGACCACCATAAACGCTGTTCAGCTCAAGAAGCCGTCCGTCATCCTTACTTTGAAAATCGACCAATCCCTAATATAGGTCAACTTCCGCCACCATCACTTTCATCACGTACACTCAATCAGCAGCAACAAAGCATTAGTTCAGCAACTGTCACTTACCGCTGCACCATCAATGCCTTTTATGTCATCCTCATCATCCTCTAATACCGGTTCCTCTATAAATATATCCCATTCCATGGGAGGACTTCCAGGTCCAGATGACTCCGGCTATTCTTCTTTTATCCATGATACAAGTCATAGTCACCGGAAGTGAACTTTTGTTTTAAAAGTTTCTTTAACCAAAAGTGATTTTTTGTCCTGTTTATCATCACATCGCATCATAACTTAATAACTGGTTCTTATTTATCTACATCATCACTCATCGCTTCATTATAATAAATTAAATCTAATATTTAGATTTGAAAATAGTTTTTAAACGCAGTGTTCGTGTGCATAAAAGTAAAACACGTCTCTCATCGGACTACTCAATAAAACAGTTGTGATTTTTATACTGCATAATTTGCATTTAACTAAAATATAAAATGTTCAATGCGCGACAATATAATTACAGAGATACGAATTTAATTTTTAAAATGCTGGCTTTTAAAAAGAATTTTATCTAATAATATATGATCAAAAAACTTGATAAAGAAAAGAAAAAGTTAATTTATAATTTATTAAAGTATGGGAAGAAAGATACGGTTGGTTGGTATGAGTGAATGTAAAAGACTGTTCCATGGATGATTCAGTGGTTTGTCAGTGTGTGCAGGTGTTTTCCGCGGATTAAACGTTAGTTTAGTTTGTTAAATTGTTGTATTTGTGTTTCGTTTATGTTTATTATTAGTTTAGATTTAATTTATTCATTCCACGATAATTTTGATGTCAGACAACATTTATGCAATTATATTCTTTAATTTGTTCAATAGTTTAATTTTAAATAAACTATTGAACAAATTAAAGAATATAATTGCAGCTTTCAGTTTCAAAAGCAATAAATCGAGTGACTTGATTTTTGTAAACTTTAAAATGCGTTATAGTGTTACCCCGTCAAATTTATTCATTTCATAAAAATTTGCAAATTTACTTGAATTTGGAGGAAAAAGAAAGCATGGAAAGTTGACGCGTCATCATATATCATCACTATCACATCACATCATCTGTCTCTTTGTGTATGATTTTTCGCTCGTCTTTTCGCAAAAATGCATGTTCCACGCGTGCATAGAACAAAGTAAAAGTGAAATATATGAGCATGAGTCGAGTATTTGCGAGCTTATGGGTATGTTGATATCGAATCAGATGTGTATTCGCACTCATCATCACAACAAAACTTATTCCTCTCTAAAATCCCTGCTGATTGTATGCCAAAACATACGAGAGTCGCTTAAAGAGACAATTTATCCATAAAGTCCGGCACTTCTGGTAAACACTCAAACATATTGGGGCGCATCATAGTCAGCCTGACCT